>JAQIWF010001260.1:0-12661 GCA_034694965.1 Ceratozetes gracilis | reverse complement strand
TTACTCTGAAAATATCAGTAAATTAAATGACCATGATTTAATAGATAACCTAATTATTAATAAATAACTCAATTTTTATGTCAAGGAATTCCATGAAAATATTAACACTCGAGATAACTATAGGCACAGAAAACTTAAGAACTAGTTGATATCAAATACTCTAGCTCATTGACAGATAACTAACGCTAAAAATCAAAATTTTGCATACTCATTTTGAACTCATATAAGTAATATTAAGTGTGAATGAGCAAATAATTTAATAGAGGACAAATACAATTAATTTAAATAATTATTGTATCAACTTTATTTATTTCTTTGAAAGTTTATTTATCAACTAAATGTGCAATTATCAATAAATAACAAGCTTGACTAACTTATTTATATCTGTATATATCAGTATTTGTCCTCTATTTCGTTTGTTCCTTTCATTGTGCTAGCTTACAATATAAATTCTATTAGAAATACTATGTTAATATCAATTGGTTTTTGTTTATATTAAAATACCCTGATAATATCTCACACAAGTGACCCAAAGTTTCATTTGGCCTCTCCATTGATTTATAATGATATCATTAAATCATGACTTCAAATAAAATTTCATTACTTTTCTCTAAACGCATAGAAGAGAACCAATGATTAAATCAATTTGTTTTATCATATAATCAATGATTTTATAAATAAATTAATTCTTTAAAACTTATTTATAAAAACTCGAACTGTTTTTTAGTGACAGTAAAATGAATTAATCATTTAATGAGTGGTTTTGTATTTTCTAAGTTCAGTTGATTTTGTTGTTCTGATAATAGTTAACATTAAAAGTGATTATTAGATAAAAATTTAATTACGATTTCACTGACAACTAAGAGTATAGTCATTTAATTCTTATCTTTTTAACATAATTCCAATTTTCAAATTGAAAGAACAATTTTCTATATGTGAAATAAGCTTCAACTAGCTACTTTTGTATATTAATTATTGTATTTATATAACAAGGAACATTTATTTAATTTTTAAATCTTTTCTTGTAATTTGGTTCATGAAATCGGCATCTTTTGCAAGTTTATATGAATGAAGCATTTGTTTGTTCAAAGAATGTTTAATAAATTAAGTATTAAAGTATTAAACCAACGATTTATTCGTTTTCATTATTGAATTCAGAAATAAAACTAAAAATAATAAAACTTTTGAATTTAAAGCAATAAAATGATAGACAGCTTATAATTTGTAATTTGTTACTCAATTATATTCCCGATCATTCTATCAAAAATAAGGTGAAATTTCTCTTCCTTTTCGCAGAGCATGTCTTCACATAATCTATCAATTTTTGATTTGTTGTTTTGATTTCGATTCAATTAATATTCAATTACTTGTATTGGGAAGAAATGAAATAAATAATTCAAAGACCAAGACTATATATGATTGGATAACAAATGGAACAAAATTATTAAACAATTATTTTTCATTCAAATGAGACCAAAATAAATAAATTTGGAAAAAATCAATTTTAAAGCGAAAAATATAAATCAATTAAAGCTAATTAAGTGAATGATTAGAATTGACGAGACATGACATCCCTTCCATCGAGAGCTACCTTTTCACCAATTATTTGAGTTCTAATTCAGATTCAAATTAAAAATCAATTGGAGTTTAATGACCGCAATCCCAAAGTGCCCATTAAATAGACTTGTTATTAGAGAAGATTTCATTTTTCTACCTCGATCATTGTCTAAAAAGTTGTGTAAATAAGCTTCTAATCAACTTTTGATTCAATGAACTTTGATTTAAAATTAATATATCGTTAATAATGGATTGAATCCAAAAAGAGATATCAAAAAACAATAGTTTCTCACGACTCACGACTAATCACAAGTTTTCTCTCAGATATCTTTTATTCTTCATTTCATTTCATGATTTTATTTTTTATTCAAACACTTGTTGTGTTCCTATAGTTAAGAATCTGCAAGAGTTTGCAAACAGTTAACTGAAAGCTAATTAACTATTCATTAAAATTAAAAACAAATTAACATTTTTATAAAATGAGTTCTTAATTGTAATTATAATAAACTTCAAAAAGTATTCAAAAATTGATATAATTTACGGACTTGTATATCAATTTGGCGAAGAAAAATAGGACAGTTAGCTATTATGGATGTCTGACATCTTAAGCACACCATAATATGCTTCTTATTACAAGCTTTGGTCACATCATTCGTGAAATTTTAATATAAATATTCATACATTTGTTTTGAATTCTTCCGGTTCTCAGATTATGCCTCACTTTTTATACTAATTTGAGGAAAGTTTTTCAAAAATTTTAATTTCTTTTTCCAAAACTTCAGTGAACTATATTTTATGCTAAAGGGCAGTGTCTCGGGGGGTGTGGACTCTTGACTTGATTTATTCAAAACAATTCATCATTGAAACAATAATCACAATTTTGATCAAAAATGATAATCAAAACACAAACACAACAAATATAACAGTAAATCACTTTAAGTTTTGTCCAGTATTTCACTTTCTAGGTCTTATTTCGCCCTATTTCTAGACACTCAATAGAGTATGAAACTGGATAACTGTGGGTGGTCATACCAGAACATTACCAAAAGGCTCCATCAATTTTTGGAAATTATAGAAATTTAAATGACTAATCTACATATTTATTATTCTATCCTGGGAGTTCAATATGAAATTCAATTCAATTGAAAAGACGCCCTATTTATATATTCAGCCATACCTCACATTTTAAAATACGATCGTTTTAATAATATTTGTGAAGGAAATCTACAATTCAGGTAATTCTAGACATTATTCACAACCATTTTATGACATTTTTATCATATTTCAGAACAAATATCAGGAAAATAGGTTGCAATTAAATAAATGGTTTTGATGGCCAAAATCAGGATATTTTGGAAAAATAGTTGATATTCCATATGATTATTGTATTAGTAATTAGTTTTTCATCAAAACAACATAAAAGTGAAATTCATTGGAATAATGGGATCTCTTATCAAATGATGACCTCTTTTTGTTGACTAATTACAGTATTCTTGTTCTCCGCTTTAGTCCATTGATTGGCGGGCTTTTGCTCAGTTAGCGGAGGACTTGTTTCAAGTTCACAATATAACTGTCGGTCCGACTCTTTCTCCTTTATTCTTCATTCGCTTTCTTCTGGAGTTCTCCACATTTCTATACTTTGTTTTTGTCTTATTATTTGGAACCCAAGTCTTTGAAAATGAATTTGAATAGTCTTTTGCCTCAAATCATTTTATTTCAAATTTTGCAACTTTTGTCCATCAATTGCATAGATGTTCAAAAGGAATACATTGCAGAAGAATCACAATATTCTCCGACAATCATATCAACGAATCTGCCATTAGTTAAGAAATACTCTGCGCCATCATCTCCGGTCACATCAATTCAGTTGCCATATGTTAACGATCAGCAGTTGTTATCCTACTCTTCAGTACCTCAAACATCATCCTATTCTGATAATTCCTACGCTTCATCAGAAGTTGAACCAGTATCATATAAGTAAGTTTACCCTTATTTAATTATTTAATCAAGATCACATATACTATCAATTTAGCTGAAAACAAATTTTAACTTATATTAAGGATATTAAAAATTATTCACAATTATTATAAGTTATAACTTTAAATAAAAGAATTATTGAAGGGAAATTATGCAAGGGAAAATTGTTATTTCCAATTTCTCTTAACTTGTCTCTTAAGCAGATTTCTAATTGTGTGCCCTTAATGAGGGGTCTAACTGTATTTTATTTTCGTTTTTCACATTTCAATTAAATATTGAACTATTGTATAATTTAAGTGTTTAAATATTATCTAGGTTCGATTTGCCAAAAACATTTGAGGGTTCATTGGAGCCGAATAACCTACTGGCACAGGCCACTCGTATATTTGAAAACTCAATAGAAGGGCCGACTTCGTTGGCCATATATAAAGATTATATCTACGCGGGAACAGCGGGCGGCGGTGTCTTTAGAGGGAATCTTCGCACCGGTAATGCCACGAGAATAGCAAAGATAGCAAATGAGTTTTGTGATAAGAAGCCGTGGGACGCTTCTGTCTGTGGCCGTCCACTTGGCGTTAGAGTCGATTCTTCAGGAACTCTATACTTTGTTGACGCATACTTAGGACTACATGTCATTGAATTTGTGGACAATCAGGTGAAGTTGACTCGTCTATTATCATTAGAACAGGTGGGCGGTAAATATATGGGCCATCTTGTAATAGATGAAGGCGCCGGTGCTTCGGGCGGTCATGTCTTATATGTGACAATTGCCAGCACTAAAAGAGACTTAACTCAATGGACAGCAATAATCATAGAGCCCGACACCACTGGCTTTGTAGTGAAATATGATGTCGATTCTGGTAATTACGAGATAATTTGGAACAACATTTGGTATCCGGCATCCATTGAGATTACAGATGACAGGACAGGCCTTCTCGTAGCTGAGTTCACTACAAGACGTGTATTAAAACATTACATTAAAGGTATTCATTACACGCTTTTAATTAATTTACTTCTATTTTCATTATAAGATCTGATATGAGTTTATATATAAACTCGTTTTCAAATTAATTAGTGTTTAATTGTCTGACTTATCACTTCATGAGTCGATTAGTAATTTAAAGACATTTATTGTTTTATCTCTCAATTGTTTTGATGAAATCAATGAATTATTTCAAATCAAAATCATTTAGAAGTTGAAAATATATAAATAGATTGCAAACAATGAGTGAATGGTTTATAAAATCAAATGTAAGTCTCTTTTACAGTGAAAAATACAGGAAAATAATAACAGATTTTATTTTCTGATTAATGGAAACTATAGACCACTTCCTAATTGAGTCTAAACTGAAGGCATTGTTTTGAGAAGTTTTTAAACAAATTAGTGGAGACTTAAAACCTTATAAATGATTATCTAAAGTACTCTTTCTATGTAATTAGGGTCTAAAAAGGGGACGACAGAGGTGTGGGCAGAGAACCTTCCGGGAGAGAGCGATCATCTCATAAGAAGTCTCGATAAGAATCGCGAGACATATTGGATGCCTGTCGTGAATGCCAGGAATGAAAGCAATACTAATTTACTCGATTGGATGAGTGATAAACCATATTTGAGACAAGAAATTCTCAAAGAGTATGCAAAAATTGGTACCACTATTGAGGAGATGGGACAGCAGTATAAGAATGAAAAGCTCGAAAAATTAGGGTTTACTATGAAATCGGGTCAACAGTTCTACACTCAGAATATTGCCAACAATTATGGATTGATTCTTGAATTGGATGCAAACGGAAACATAATCGGATCAATTCATTCAACTAATGGCGTCAATAGTTTCATATCGGAAGCAGTTGAGGGTCACAGCGATAATCCGGATGAAAGGGTGCTATATATCGGGTCATTCGGTTACCGCTATATATTGAAACTCATTGTTAAGAAACCGATCTATGATTTACCCGTTTTTAATACATTGAAAAGCGATGATTTCACTTATGATTTGGACCCCAAACAAGGAGTACAATACACCGCTTACACCAAACCCATCACCTTTGATGAGCTCAGGTTTGTTGATATCCCAACATTACTCAAGTCGTGGCAAACCATTCATACGGAGACTAAACAAAAAAATTAATCATTTTTTCAGACCTTTTCTATATTTTGAGAAAATTCCATAAAAACTCATTAATCTATAGAATGTCTCATATATTCATTGAATAAATAATTTGATAAAATTTCAACTTTTTGTAAATTACTCGCAAAAAATCCATTAATAAATTTAACTCACAATTAAATGGTTTATTTTTCTATAATAATAATCACATACATGTATAATGAGATTTCTCAAGATTATATTTAAATGATAAGTTCATTGATATTTGTAGCAAAAGTGCACTGCTTATTTTCTTGCTAACAGTATAATCAACTTACATGGCTTTTCTAATTCTAAACATTTAATTAAATCATTAAATAATAAATTAAATGATGACAAGATTAGTATAACATAGACCTATAATTAGTGTGACTTAACCAAAATGAGCAAGGGAATGACACCATTATACGCCTCAATTCATTTCCACGATTATTGAGAAATATGTGATAATTCCGGTTAGAATCTGTCAACAAATCATTATGAGAACAATAACGAGGAAAAGATAAGTAATGCAATACACTGGACAACACCCCTCCTGTGACCACAAAGCCATCTAAAATAGTCATTCCGACCGCACCACCACTAAGTCTTTGCACAAAGAGTTGGGCCTAAATATAATGCAATTTTAAGTGACTAGAACATTTAGCATTAATAAAAAGTTATTGACCTGTACTTGAACCTCCTCAGGGAGTGTCATCTTCCCGACGCCGTGCACCACATGATATGGTTTGTGAGCAATGGATGTAATCTTTGCCGAACAGAGAGAGACCAACAAGAGTTGGATCGCATCGATCACAATATAAATTCCAATCACAAGCTTAACCTGTATTTCAATTTTTGTTACTTTTAGCCAATTATTGACTTTATATAGCCATAACCAAGTTAATCAAATAATCAGAGATGCGTAAGGGTAGGGTCTAGCCAAAATACCCCCCCCCCCCGCCTAGGATTCCTTGGTTATGACTGCTATAAATTATGTAGTGCTTACAACTAAAGGATTATTGACTGTAAAGAACTGATAGAAGAGAAAGCATTCGTGGGTTACAGTTATGGTGAAGAAGAAAAAGAGATAAGACTTGAAGTGTTGGTTCGAACCGATAACCATATCGCAGACGATGTAATGCTTTTCGAAAAGTTTCGATAAGACCCACGACTCGGCCGGAGGTTTGCTTCTGATGGAGTGCTCGAAATCAATACGCGCTTCAGTGAATCGAATAATTATAGCGCGGGTGAGGATGTAATAGTGCACGAGAGCAGTCAAATTGACCACTGAGCTAATTAGAATCCAGAGCACATTAGTAATTCCCCAAACAATGTAGAAAATAGCAGAATTGTCCACTGTTTGGAAGTTTGTTATACCGCCGTATATGTGAAGCACAGACATGATGGCGAGAATGACCATGGTCGTTACTTTGAGTACCTTCGAACCGATGTTAACATTTCTGACTAAGTCGTCCGCAACTGTCTTATCAGTATTCGGTGCCCTATAGTAGGTATGTCTCCAATTGTCATCAAATCTAAGGACCCATTCCCGCACTTTATTACTGTTTCTGTTTAAATTAAAATCGAAGTGAAAATAATCAGAAATGAGAGAAAACTAACCTCGAGATAAGAGAGTAGACAAACGCTGCGTGAAAGCCATAACTTATTAAAAATGAATTGAAATAAAGACGACTTATAGCGCGTCCAAAGAGAGGGGACAAATCGCCGAACATTAAAAGAAGAGCTGTGGAGTTGTCGCTGATTAGTAGTTGACTCAACAGTGTCTTAAATGCCAGAAAGTAGAGAATTAGATGGATTGTAAGGATAGTCATAACGCGTTTGGGTCTGGCCTTCATTTTATCGCCGGGAAGGACCAAATTAAATGCAATCTTATAGCCCCATCTCTCAATCTTTTGCAATTGGTCCGTAATAGTGACCATGGTCCAAACTCTGTTCATATCGTTCTGTTGAATACTTAAATAATTGCCTCGAATTGGATTTGAATTCAAATTCGGGATCTCTATTGACGATACTTTCGACATAATTACTGTCTTTTCGTTCTGTTTGTATTTGAAAATAATATTAAATAATTTAATTAAAGAACGGATTCGAAGAGCTTTTTGACAACTCGACAGAAAGTACTCATAGTTTGAAAGATTCTTCATATTTATATTATTTGTTGTTTCTTATATTCTCGTCTAAAATTGATTTAAAAGAACCAATTGAAATGAATTTTTGGTTATTGCCAGACATTATATTCAAATTATTCTTGAATAGCTATAAAATTTTCTATTAAAAATTGACTAGATAATGTATTAGCTTATCTATTGATTTTTAATCAACAACAGTCTCGATTCAAAACTCTTGAAGATATGTAAAATAAAATGTATATGTATTTACAGCAAGGTTCGCCAAAAGGAGAGGATCAACCCGAAATTCCCCCGATCAATAAGGTCTTGGAATATCCCCCGCACTGTTCAGGAGCAAAAATTTAACATTACTTTTATAAACTATCGACTGATACCAGGTCAATCGATTTGGTAAAAACTTATGAAAAATATCCCAAATTCGGACTCTTGGGTATTGGCTAATCCTATTTTATAAAACATTTTGTATTATTTTCAATAGTATGGTTCAAACCGCTATCAAAGTTAATTATTTCAATTTCTCTATATAATTACAATCAAGAATTTTACCTTGTCAGTTTAAGTATATTCTGACCTTAACCATACTTAATAATCATATAATATCCATAACAGATTTAGATTTTGCATATATTATGACAATAATTATAACTTAATTGAAAGTGAATTATGAAAGTTATGTGATTTTAATAAAATAGTATTTATTTGTGAATAACTTTCCAAAGCATTGAATAATAAAATAAGTTTTAAAATCATATTTTTATTGCATTAAAAACAGAAACGATTGGAGTTTACATTATATCTGATATTTACGTAATCAATATATAAGACATAAAACTTGAAGAAAATAATAAAATTTGACTCAAATATTGGCAAACATTAAAATGAATTGAAATTGACTTTCGATGAAAAACATCGCGAATTGAAATGAAAGTTAATTCACAGTTTGCTCTGAATTATAGGCAACTGAAATATTTTTGCCAACTTTGTCGCTAAGCTCTGGTCCCCTGCGATACGGTTTGATGCCATCGCCTCAACACATAATATAATTGTTAAGCATTTGACTCACATTAGATAATAGGTAATACTATTACCTGTTCTATGTTAAGCTTGTTTAGTGCCATCAGAGCGAAATCGTTGTCATCGATTATGATCAGTGTCTCAGACGGAGTTTCAACGCTAAGAGGGAGTCGACTGAATACTCCACAGCTTTTGTTTGCTGTGAAGTCTAATTCTATATAACACACAAATCATTAGTCAATTATAGAGAAAACAATGGATATAAATACGGACTCCATTTGGACACAGGTTTTCCTTCCTGAGTGATGTCGAAAAAGAAGACTCCGCCCACATCTGAGCATAAATGAGGACATTTGACCAGTCGTTGGATTACTCGGAACACAATTATCTCACTTTTAAGGCCAGGAATTAATTCCTTTGAGAGAAAAGTTGTTTCCAATAAATAGATATATATTTCTAAGAATAAGGCTTAGTATAAGACATACACTATTGAGGAGAATATTTTCCATGAATGGCACTTCCGGAGCCCTTTTCTTCTTGAAGGCGGCCTCGACCCAAACAGTGAACAACTTATAAATGGACAGAATTTGACCCTTCACTTTCATCTTTCCCATCATAAATGCCTTATAATTTAATATGAATTAATTTTTGTAGAAATAATTGGAGAGAAACACACTTTTTGAGGATTAAACTTATTGACCATCATTTTGACGAAGTCTTCGTCATTCATTGAGAGAATGCAAATCGGATTATCTTTAGGAGGACCCGGATATACATTTTGGCCCAAAGGCTTTGTGAAATCAATAGCTTTTGTTGACAAAGAATATATGTATTGTCATCACATTTAAGGCAATTTTGAAAACTTACTCCAAACTGATTTCTTGTCGTCTTTGTTGATATCGAATTGCATAACACCCGAGAGTTTGCGGACAATGTCTTCCTCTTCGTGCATACGATTCTTCAGAGTAAGAAAGATTATATCACTTTTAAATCCATTTGAAACAATTAAATTGATGGGAGATTTCATCTCTTCTTTCCGTTTGTCTGATTGTTTGGGCACTAAATTGAAGTCTTGGTTAGTCCTGAGTGTTTCCACCCAGAATTGTTGCAACTTTTCCAATGACACTCGAGTACCCCTTAAACCCAGTTTTCTCTGAATGAAAAGCTTCACAAAAAAGTTTAAATAAAATTAAAGCATATTTTGATAATTAAATATCAATACAGTATTCAAATGGTTTCTGTCGACCATTGCTTTCATTAATTCATTTTCATCGATAGTGATCCCAAACTTGATGTCCGGTTTTGACTCTTTATGGATAGAACCGATGCCATGAGTCAAGTCTAATATCCAAGACGACACTTTGTGAGGCTTTCTCTGAATATTGATTTGATAGACTACATTGATCTTCTTGGCCAATTCTGGATTGCGCTCAAGACCTCTTGTAATCCAGAGTTTGAAAGAGTCCTCGATATCGACATTAGTGTCGAGTGTTGGCTGAGGAAGACTTTGAAGTGAAGACATCACTAATCAATATATCATTAACACTGAATGAAAGTTTTGGTCAGACTTTTAAATTGAAAAAAGTTTCTCAGAGTTGAGGAAACACTTGAAATGTCATTAATTTCTGAGTGACTGACTATTCATTGCTAGTATTGTCTCAACTTTTTTGGTGGGATTTTTCTCTCTATTACTTAACTTTGAGAAAAGAAATGACTTTTCAGTGCTTTCATTTGACGCTCCCATTAGTGAATGGGTTTAATCTTTTGTCTCTGTCGTCAAACTGTGTCTCAATAGCGGAACAAAAAGGTGTTGCAAAAGGTATTGACACCTATTTCTCATATCTTAATCCAAACCGAAGGCCGACACAAGTCTTGTGTCTTAAGTTTAGACTTAATATTCAGTTTTTTTAAAGTTTCCTCATTTTAGAAACCATAGCAACAGAAGCTCTTTCCTTGACTACAGTATAACCTCGTTATATGTTTCACAATCAATATAATAAAATTGTCATGTTCAATATTTATTTATTGAATTGAGCTTATAAATTCTTCAAATAATAGCTTTTTAAATATATGTATACCCTTGGTAATATTAGGAGAAAGTAAACAAAGTGAAGGACATATTTAAGGTGTGATTTGTTAGTGTCTTTCCAATGAGTCATTCCTTTACGTGTTATTTGTTGACAATTAAATGGTCTGACAATTAAGAAGATAATAAATGGCAGACGAAGACAACTCAATGTTAGAGCCATTGGAGGCGTCCCTCCAGAATATCATTGACCAGAAGAGCCTTCGGTGGGTCTTTGTTGGGGGTAAGGGAGGCGTAGGAAAGACAACGTGCAGCTGTTCACTGGCCATACAGCTGTCCTACAGTCGGGAGTCTGTGCTTATCATTAGTACAGATCCGGCCCATAATATCAGCGATGCTTTCGATCAGAAATTTAGTAAAGTTCCGACCCCTGTATGTCATCCACTCTTTGACTATAATTTAATTAAAATTTGACTCATTTTTGTCGAAACCGTACTTCAGGTCAAAGGTTTCAAGAATTTGTTCGCAATGGAAATCGACCCCAACTTAGGAACGGGTGAATTACCCGATGAGTTCTTCTCTGAATCAGACCCCATGCGAATGAGCCGATCACTAATGCAGGAGTTGTTGGGAGCCTTTCCCGGTATCGATGAGGCCGTCAGTTATGCAGAGGTCATGAAATTAGTCCGATCTATGAATTTCGATATCGTTGTCTTCGATACGGCGCCGACAGGTCTCACAAATTACTTCCAATTATTTAATTATAAGACTTCTAATCAATTATCAAATTATATCTCTTTTGGGATATTTTTTTTATATATTTTTTTGTTTCATTGAATTACTCTTCAAATTAAGTGAAAACACTTTCAAAACTCTAAAACAAAGATTGAAATGAAAATTATGTTTGTTTTATGTGAAAACAGGTCATACGCTTCGGTTGCTTTCATTCCCGGCTGTTGTGGAGAAGGGTTTGGGAAAGTTGTTGCGTATAAAGAACCAAGTTGGACCCATGGTCTCCAATGTGGCCTCAATGCTAGGTATGACTCACTCCACACAACCTCTTATTCACTCTTTATTTGATGTCAGGTCTCAATGATATGAACGCAGACGTAATGAACAACAAAATCGAGGAAATCCTTCCTATCATTAAGACAGTGAACGAACAGTTTCGAGACCCAAACCAATGCACTTTCGTTTGTGTGTGTATTGCAGAGTTCCTGTCCCTCTACGAGACGGAGCGTTTGGTGCAAGAGCTGACCCGTGCCAACATCGATACCCATAACATTATAATCAATCAACTTTTAATGCCAAAAAGCGGACAAACCGGTTGTTCGATGTGTAAGGCGAGGACTAAACTACAAAACAAATACTTGGATCAAATCAATGATCTCTACGAAGACTTCCATTTGACTAAATTACCACTTCTTGAGGAAGAAGTGCGAGGAGTCGAGAAAGTGAACGCTTTCAGCAGAAATCTGATCGAACCCTACAAACCATAAATCAATTAAATCAACGCTTTTCTACACAAAATCCAATTTTTTTGGACTTTTATTATTAAACTCTTTATTCAATTTATTTTTTGTTTATTAAACGAATAAATGTTTTCCAAAAATGTATTTTAAAATAAAATTCAATAAATGGTTGCCAATTTAATGATAGATACTTGGCATTTCATCATAATATATCAAGATTAATATTTATTTGTTAAATGATATTAGTTTTAATAATTATAGTACAGTATAACGTCACATTGACCGAGATCTCGGTATAAGTGAGTTGAAGAGGAAGGGTCTCGTTATACACTCAAAGTC
>JAQIWF010001259.1:0-12668 GCA_034694965.1 Ceratozetes gracilis | reverse complement strand
ACTTGCATATAGTTTAATGTGATGTATAGTAAAAGGGGATAAATATATTGGTTTCAAGTTTGCATAAAGACGATTTAGGCAGATACGTTTGATTAATGTCTATGTGTAGAAAACAGTTTGTCGTCAAATATGTGAATCTCATTATAAGTGTCTTAAATCCATAATTTCTAATCAATTGTCTAAAAAATATTTTCAATTTTCTTCGATAAATAATCAATGAGTTTAAGAATTTAATTGACAATAAAAATAGGCTTCTCTTCAATAGTGGAAATAGTGATAATTGTGAAATCAGGTATTATAAGTAGTATAGATGTACTAGGTAGTAGTAATTAATTCTTTTATCTATTTAATCAATTATTCTCGATTCAAATCACATATTTTTATTAAATTCTGCATTAATTGATTACGTGTTCTGATGGAAGTCTCCCTCATATTAAACATGTTTTACGAATGTGTGCTAGATAAATAAAATAGACCTCTTCATCCTAAGTATTTTCATCACTCAAATTGATAGGACATACCAACAATTGATTGACTTACGGGAAATCCTTCACATATGAGATAAAATCAAACTCTAATCGACTGCTTCTTTAATTTCTGGCATTTTGTTCACTAAATTATCATTAAAATTATTTTCTGAGTTAATCCTTGAGACTTTTCAATAAACACATATGTATTTGCCTTTTCCTCGATTAAACAAAACAATTCTCAATTGTTTGTCCGATAATTTTTCTCAAATGGTATCAAATGAGACAATAATTTCCGTTAAATTAGATATGATTTTATATCAGAGATTAGAAGACATTTGAGTTGTTTTTAATGCAAAAATACTTCAATTATTGACAATCGGTTAGAAACCAAAGACCAGAAGTTTTCCCAATTAATACCATTTGATAACTAATGTGTTTATCTTACAATTAATTTTTACGAGAGGTGTGCAATAAATACATATTTCACTTTAATAACATCTACTCAAAAATTAAAAACCATTGAATCCGGATACTCTTATCAAATATAATTAATTTTACATCAATTACTATATTATAAATATAGGAAACAATGAGTAGAGAGTATCATGATCTTGTCAATGAATATATCTTGCATACCTTTATATACAAATATAGTTATAGTTGAATTATAATCAGGGGTAGCCATAGGAGGGTATTTACGGATACATCCTAAGGTTCTAGATTTTTGGCAAAACCTCCTGAGGTTTTGAAAATCTTGGCATTACGGCTATGGACAAACACTAGCACTATCGAGGTTTAGCTAAAAAGTCAGTCATCCCCTCCCCCTCATCCCCTGTGGTTGGAGTTGGATGGTTACCACTGGTTATAAGAAAGTTCTGGATTTGAAGTCTACTAAAGATAAGGCTATCGACAGATAACTATCAAAAGAGATGACAAACAAATTGAAAGCATAGCAACAAATTTCTTATTTAATTAACAAATAATTTATTATTCTGTTTGTGATCACAATATTAAGGTTTATATTTAAGATTAAAATTATGTCCTATTTTTTCAGTTAATGTTCTCAAAGAATAAGTTTTAATAAATTCCTCTCAAACGCATGAAAAGCAGCTCTCCTTTCAATTGATAAATCATTTCTAAACATTTATAAACTAAATCTAATTTTTGTTATAAATATTTTTAAGTCAAATCAATGTCTTATAAATATTTTGCACATTAATTGACGTTTGCTTTAAACATAACAAAACCATTAATTAAATGTAATTTCATTCATCGGAAGGCTTTCAATTTCTGTTTAATGATTTAATGAATCATTATTTCATGTTTTCAGAGAATTTTCATTAGATTTGTTTAAATATTTCTCAAAATTCTAATTTCTATCAAATAATGAAATCATTTCTCGATTTCTGGTAAATTAATTTTGATCTCAAACAGTGATATGTCGGTCAAAGTTTGCCATTTGTTTTACAAGTGTTGTCACTAAAATTTGTCCCTCAACACTTATGTCACACAAACCTATTATTCCTTACTATACCATCTTGTTAGAAAGATAATCTACTTAGATAACCTTGTACATATAGGATATTTTGAGCAGTCTACTTTACAATTATATCCATTATCAAGTGTTGAATATGTTGTCTGATATAATGAACTTGAAATAGAGAGACCTATTCATTGATTTACTCCAAAACAAAGTTAAATCAATTATTAAATAAACTGTAAATTAAAATGTGATAAAAGGCGCCTAAAGTCGAGATCTTTGTTCAGTTATATAAGCAATCGATTAGATTCCAGACTGGAAAAAATCGGCCCAAACCTGTGCCACAGCCCTAACCCATGATCTGAGTGAGAATTCTGAAAATTGAATGGATTTGGTGGAAGACCTCGTGACAGATGTCGTGTTTAGACATATTCATATCACTAACTCATTGAACATTTTGGAAGACATACACCAATTGACAAATATTTACACAAATAGTAATTAAAAGCATAGAAATTACAAACGAATTGACAATTGATTTCGTGACTCACGACAAACCACTCGTCAGAACTCAATCATTGAATAGATTTAATCAAAAGTATAGACTAATAGAGAAACTAATGGAATGTTTATTAACAGAATATTCAAAGTAATAAATGGTTTAAAAACTCTTGAAGTGAACAATAAGTCTAACAAATATGTGTCAAATGAACTGTTGATTAAACTATGAAATTATTACACAAATGATAATCAAATTATAGTTAAATAAATTAAAATCAATCAAAACTCAAATAAAAGGAAACATAATTGCAAATAAAATTCTGACCTATTCTTGAGATTCTTCTGATTCTTTGGACATACTGTCGATACAGTATTGGATAATAAGATTACAGACTTTGAATTTAAACTCCTCTTCGATATGAGTGTCGGCCAACATTTGCTTGAATGGACTCATTTGGCTATCAGTAGACTCTTCTAATTCTTCAAATCCGACTAAAATACAAATTTAATAAAAACTCATTGAAAGCAAATGAAAGCTAAGAACAGACCTGAAGTGCAACTAATTGTGTCGTAACTCAATGGATAATTGCAGTACTTTTTAGTATTGATATTGAATTGCATTCGTTTGTTATAATTTAAGTCTTGACTGTCCTTCAAATTTGCGAATTTCCTTTTCGATGCCTTTTTGTTGACATTTGTATTGGACTCAAAGTGGAAATCCTTCAGAAAGGAATATCCCTAACAATTAAATAATATATAAATTGTTTGACTAACAAAACGCTTACAAATTTGTTCCATTTGTTGGTGAGTACTCGCTCCAGATGTTTGAGGGTGTCCCCATATATGAAGTGTGCCGTTTGTCGCAGATTGTAGAGATACCTCAAGAGAAGAGCCAGTGCCTCCACAGCCGCAGGTTTTTCCAAAATGTGTGAATCCATTCTGTAATCCATTTCTCTAATCTTGTCTTTTGGAATGACTGCAATACTGAACAGTTGTGGTCTCACTTCGAAGAACTGAACCTTACTTTCATCCGTATGTTCATACCATCGGACAACCTTTGCGGGCCAATAGGGGTGGCTCTTGTACTTAGCGTAGACCAGTCGGTGCGGTGGACTGCATATGTTATTAACAAACCATTCCTCTGATGACACTCTCTCTTCAACCGGTGCTCTCTTCCAAAGATAACAATCGAAGCATTCGTTCAATACTTGCAATTCTTTGTCGATTATATCAATCAATGGTTTAATCAGATCCTTGTCTCCAACGATACTGAAGTTATGGACAAAATGTCTCAAATCGTTCTCGAATTCGACAAATGAGATATAGTTTCGGAGTTCAAAGACTTTTCGTTTAATTATCTTTAAATCCAAAGGAAAGAAGAGAAGAGAGTATGAACTGAGGGACGACTCTATGGAGTATTGGCTGCAAATGTCAACCATTGACTTCCTTTCGATACTCTTAAAGAAGAGTTCAATAAATAGATTGAGTTCTTCGCCGCAGATCTGTTTGGCTCGTGAGGTAGTGTCCGGATATCTGAATCTCTGACAATAACAACACTCGTAGTCGAGGTCTTTGATGGGCAGATGGACTGACGTAAAGATAGTGCAGTCGTCTGTTCCTCCACTTAACTCATTCATAGAATTGGTGTACATTTGTTGTCCACTTCTGGTGTCATCACTGCATGTGTTGAGTGAATCACTCGACTGTTGATTAGTGCTGTCCATTGTGTGAGGACTGGACTCAACACACTTCTCATGAAAGGATCGAAAACAAGACTTACATCCAATGAGCTCTTCATTAGGAGCACAGGTATGGCATTCAAAGCAATACCAGTCATTGATTTGATTCATATCTTTCCTGACAGTCAATGGTCTCAATCGAAAGCCTAGTTTTGGGTCCACTTCTTCGGCAATAAGTTTGTCGTCGATTGCATTGTCTATAATTGTCTTCAAATTGGTTTCTGACTCCAATTCGCACATATTGTCGAGGAATAGCTTTTTAACAAATCTTCGCCGACTTTTCTGGTAATCCATTGCTTCCAAACATTTCCACAGTTTTTGAGTCAATTGTGGACTCGTTTTGCGGTAATTCTTGTCCTCAAAATTGATTGCATTTAATATTCTGTGCATTGCTTTCAATCAAACAATAATTGGGTTTTAATTGAGTTCTTAAGCATTGAGTCAATGATTAGCCAAACAATTGACTCACTTTTCAATTCCATTCCAACTCTCAGACAGTGATCACCAGAGAAGGGGTTGTCTTCACACAGAATCACATCTATTATAATCTCTTCTCCTATTTATTTACTCCTAATAAACATTTTAATTAGAAAACTAACCATGCTCTATTGATTGAAACAACAATTTCACTTCCTTATTGTTTCTAATAAAAACTGGTATCATCTTGGTCATCTCATTTTAAATTTGGTGGTCTACTGAAACGGGACTCTTCACAAACGACGTGACATTTTTTTATGAAGAAATTAATATTAAAATTAATGTGAATATGAAAACCAGAATTGATTTCAATTGAATTTATTGTCAATGAGTTTGGACTCAAATTTTAAAAAAGAAATTAATTTTTAATTTATTGGTTAAGCACTCCATTGATTTGACGAAATTCATTCAAATCTATTGGTTTGAGGCACAGAATTGGAAGTGTGGCTAAGTTTAAGAGTTCTTCTCATTCATTTTGACAGTAACCTAGAGTAAAGAATATTGTGGTTAATTTCCTGTGCCAAGAGTCAATTTTCAATACCGTTTTGATCTCCAAATACTCGTGAAGTCCGTCTTCGCCGAACTCTCGGCCAAATCCTGACTGTTTGAAGCCTCCGAAGGGTGTCTGTGCCATCACTGACATGAAGTTATTGACCCAAACAGAACCCGCCTGAACCTGTTGTGAAAAAGCCAGAGCCTTATCGATATCCTGAGTGAAGACACCGGAAGCCAATCCATAAGTGGTGTCATTGCAGCGATCAATCACTTCATCCAATGTCTTAAACTTGAAGATGGACTGAACGGGTCCGAAGATCTCCTCCTTAGCGATAGTCATATTGTCCGTCACATCAGCGAAACTATAAATTCAAAACAATTATCAAATACTTCATAAAAACAATAAATGAAGTAATGATTGCATACACTGTGGGCTCAACGAAGTATCCTTTGGTTCCGACTCTTTTCCCGCCGATCTTGAGTTTAGCGCCTTCTTTACGGCCGACTTCAATAAGTTTGAGTACTTTATCGAATTGTTTGTCATCTATTTGTGGACCCTGTGCTGTATTGGGATCATAGGGATCGCCCACTACTCGCTTTGAGGCTAATTCAACCGCCTTTTGCACAAACTTATCATAAATAGTATCTTGCACATAAACACGAGTAGAAGCACAACAAATTTGACCCTGGTTACCAAACACTGTTTCATACTATATAGAGCACATCTCATTAAAATCAACAATAATTCAAATGTTGTGATACTGACGGCTGTTTTGGCCGCGGCTTCAATATCCGCGTCGGCGAAGACAACGAGCGGTGATTTGCCTCCCGTTTCGAGAGTCACTCGTTTGCAGTTAGACTTTCCGGACGCCACTTGAATTAGTTTTCCCACTTCTGTGGATCCCGTGAAAGCCACCTTATCTACATCCATGTGCTCAGACAGGGCCGCCCCTGCAGTGTGACCATAACCCGGCACTATATTTACAACTCCAGGAGGAAAACCCACTTCTTTTACCAGACTCGCCAAATATAGAGCTGTCAATGGGGTCTAAATGAAATGAGTGTGGTACAAAACGACCGGTGGTTATATAGACTTTGCCAAACCTGTTCTGCTGGTTTGATGACAACAGTATTGCCAGTAGTGAGTGCCGTGGCCAATTTGATCACAAAGAGGAAAACTGGGAAATTCCACTAATTTTCGATTCAATCAAATTTTTGTAACTTTTTAATAAATTGAATCAATATTTACGGGAATTATTTGACCGCAAACTCCTATGGGTTCAGCTCTAGTAAAGGCAAAGATGGGTCCGTCGGCTGGAATAGTCTTGCCGTGAATTTTATCTGCATAACCCGCGTAATACCGTATAATCTTAATGGCACCGGCTAAATCTCCCACAGCATTAGTATATGGCTTTCCATTGTCGAGAGTCTCCAAACTGGCCAGGTATTCGCTATCTCTCTCAACCAAATTAGCCAATTTAAAGAGGAGGCGACCCCTTTCCGAGGCATCTATTGTACGCCAAACTGAACCCTTGTATTGAATCACAAATTATTTATAATTTTTATTATTAGTTATAATATTTAGTGGACACTCACTCTTTTGAAGGCACTCCTGGCAGCAGCCACTGCTTTATCAATGTCTGCTTTGTCTCCCTCCTGCACCCGAGCAATCACTTGACCACTGGACGGGTTAAGTGTCTCGAATGTCTTTCCACTCACAGAATTCACAAATTCATTGTTTATAAATATCTTAATTTTGAAGAAATAATAAGAAACTCACTTATCAAATGTTGCGCTAGGTTAATTTATTGACATACCTGAGTATATTTAATTTGAGGATTACGATTGACTCCCATTTTACGTTTGGCCCAAACTTATGAAATAATTAGGAAAGAAATCCAATTCTTAAACTCAACTAAACTTGAGTTCAGTTGAAAACTTGATATCAATTTATATATCGATTTGAGTGCAAAATGTTATCAGAAATGTTATGCAATTAAAATTGAAAATCAAATAATTGATTATTTCTATTATCACTGATTTGCTGTCCAATAGAAACGGTCTATTAATTGGCAAACAAGTGATAATTTAAAAGTTATTCATTGATATCAGTCCTTCACAGACAAGTATAGAAGTTTTCATTTTTTTAATAGATTAAAATTAATCAAAATCTGATATTTTATAATTTATTCTTATATAAACTTGATAATATACAAATGTATGTGAACACTCTTTTTCAAATAACTAATTATTAAAATAAATTAGTAATCCATTCACTAATAATTATTAAAGTTATTAAACTATTAAGAGAGACTAACTTTAAAAAATGCTTTATTTTACCTGGTTAAACAGGGATTCGATCAAACAGTACTGAACCAGTTTAATAACCAAATGATTTAATTAATAATGAAAGTACACTGGATCTTAGAGAAGTTTATTTTTGCACAAAGGGATTTAAAATTACATCTATAATGTTTGAAAATACAACTAAACCATCAGCTTTTTAATTACTGTTTTAGTAGATTAGGCACAAAAAATGAAGGACACGATAATTGGAAAGTATTTATTCAAATTTATTAAAATCTTTTTATTGAATCCTTTTGAATAATTTTGAATTTAAAGTAAAGGACCTTTACTAAAGTATTAAACCATTAATTTATGAGTTCTTCTGATCCATTTTGATTGTAACCTATGTGTGAATAAACAGTATTTTAATTATGATTTCATTCAATTTAATAGTTTTAATACAGTTTTAATCTCCAAATACTCATGAAGTCCGTCCTCTCCATTCTCGCGACCAAATCCAGACTCTTTGAATCCTCCGAAAGGAGTCTGAGAGCTCAGGGCTAAAAATGTATTGATCCAAATGGACCCTGCATGAACTCGTTGTGAAAAGGCCAGAGCCTTATCGATATCCTGAGTGAAGACACCGGCAGCCAATCCATAGTTTGTATTATTGCAGCGTTCGATCACCTCTTCAAATGTCTTAAACTTGAAGATGGACTGAACGGGTCCAAAGATCTCCTCCTTAGCGATAGTCATATTGTCCGTCACATCTGAAAACCTATTCAAAAATAGATTGAATCAAAATTCAAACGGAAGTAAAGATTGCATACACTGTGGGCTCAATGAAGTATCCTTTGGTTCCGACTCTCTTTCCGCCGGTCAGAAGTTGAGCGCCTTCTTTGCGTCCGACATCGATAAGTCCCAGAATTTTATTAAACTGAACATCGTCGATTTGTGGACCCTGTTGTGTGTGTTGGTCCAGAGGACAGCCAACAACTCGTTTTTTAGCCAATTCCACAGACTTCTGAACGAATTGGTCGTAAATGCTTTCTTGGACAAATATCCTTGATGAAGCACAACAACATTGTCCCATATTGAGGAATACCCCCACGTGCTATTAATAGTACAAACAATTCAATATATCTATTAGTTTCAAACAAATGGTTGACTTACAGCCATCATAACCGCCTCCTCAAGATTTGCGTCATCGAAGATAACAAGCGGTGATTTGCCTCCCATTTCCAGAGTCACTCGTTTGCAGTTAGACTTACCGGCGGCTGATTGGATGATATGTCCGATTTCTGTCGATCCTGTGAACGCAATCTTATCCACATCCCGATGCTCTGATAGGGCAGCCCCTGCTGTTGGTCCATATCCTGGCACCACATTAACAACTCCGGGTGGAAAACCGGCCTCTTTCACAAGACTTGCCAAATATAAAGCAGTCAAAGGAGTCTTCAATCAATTAATAGAATTAATTTACATTCATTTCGACCATTTACAATACCTGTTCCGCTGGTTTGACAACACAAGTATTACCGGTAGCCAATGCCGGTCCTATTTTCCAGGACATCATATATAGTGGGAAATTCCACTAAAATATAAAATAAGTCTTTCAAAGATTCAATGCTTTTGGTAATGACTTACGGGAATGATTTGACCGCAAACGCCAATTGGTTCGTGTCGTGTGAATGAAAAGAAGGGTCCGTCCCCTGGAATGGTCTTTCCGTGAATCTTATCGGCATAACCGGCATAATATCGTATTGAACTGATGGCTGAGTTCATATCCCAAAGCGAGTCATTAAAAGGCTTTCCATTGTCGAGGGTCTCCAAACTGGCCAAATAGTCGATGTCACGCTCAATGAGGTCGGCCAATTTGAACAGAAGACGTCCTCTTTGGGACGCATCCATTGTTCGCCAAACAGAACCCTTTGTTTAAATTTCAAATAAACTATATTTTAATCACATATTATGAATGCTTACAATTTTGAAGGCATTCCTGGCAGCGGCCACAGCCTTCTCAACGTCTGCTTTGTCTCCCTCTTGGACCTTGGTTATAACCTCACCACTGGTTGGATTGATGGTCTCGAATGTCTTTCCACTCACGGAATTCACAAATTCATTGTTAATAAATAGCTGTTAAGAAATAAATTCAATATTTTTTACTCAAAATATTAATTGTCCCCTCATTTTAATTGAGGAATTTGACTATATCTCTGATCAAAACATTACTAGGTCAATTTTTACTCATCGAGTGCAATTTTCAAATTTTTTTTTAATTAATGCATGAACTTATTTGGAGTGAAACAACAAAATATTTAATATAAGTTTATATAATCTGCTAAAATTGCTTGATTGATTAATTATGATAATTGATATTATGGCTTAAATGAAAATCAGACAGTTTTTAAAAAAATAAATGGCAAGTTTATTATAAAGTTACCTGAGTGTATTTAATCTCTGGATTCTTAATAACTCCCATTGTTCTCCAATTGTCTGTTTTAAACGATTATTAAATAAGTGTTAATAAATTTGATGCAAATAAGAGGGAAACGTCTCAGAAGTGTCTCAGAACTGTTGACTACCGACTCTCGAAAGCGACTGACTCTCGACTTAACTGTGAGATATATGAGTGGAGCTGTGCTACCAGTCCTCTATTCGTTAAAGCTGTCAAATGATCAAGGTTAAACCCACTCATACATTATGTGTGCCTTTTGTGTGAGTGAGTGAATAGTAGTCGACAAACAATTCTCATTAAAACTAATTTCAATTTAAGTTTTTGTTTGTAATAATTATTGTGTTATTTAATGATATGCTTCTTAACATTTTCATAGATTCTATTTCTTTGTTAATTTAAATGAAATTCAAAAGTTAAGGCATAGAATAAATAATTTTGAGGCAAACCTATTAGCTAGTGATATGAGTGTGCAGTAAACTGTGTAAGATCAAACTTTTATCTGATGTTCATTTGAAGCCAAAAATAGTTCAGTGAAATCACAAATTGGATTAAATGATAGCATTAATTGTTTTATCGATAGAATAATTGAATTACTCGACACATATTCACACATAGAGTATATGAGTCCCGGGGTCATATTCTGTTCCACATATTTGGATTGCTTATTTAAATTACATTTCATCAAATTACTACAGAGAAGAGGGAAATGGTTTCACTTTATACTCAATTCTTTATTCATATTATATGATCAGTGATATCACTGATATGCCAAAACTCAAGGCTATTCTGTTGGGAGATTCTGCTTTGAATGGAATATTTCTCCTATTTTTGACTGATTTATTGACAGATCAGTTATGTAAGAGAGAGAGAGAGAGAGAGAGGGGGGGGGGCAGAGAGAGAGGCAGAGAGAGAGAGAAAGAGAGAGAGAGAGAGAGCTATCTTTATTGAGGAGACTTATGTCCTCACCATAATATGATTGGTATTAGTCCCCGAAATCGGTTTCCGCAATCCGCCGGTAACCGCTACCGACCGCTCCGGCGGAACGGAGCGGTATTCCGCACAGGAAAATAGAAGCGGAGCGGAACGGAGCGGTAAATTTACTTCATTTGCGGAACGGAACGGTTTTCCGCATTCCGCTAAATATTAACAACAATTGTTAAAAACTGTTAAAATTTGTTAATATTTGACTTTTTATCATGTCCTCTATTAAAGAATAATCTCCAGTCTAGTTACTAGTTGAATTTGAGCCTATTATTACCTAGATGCAAATATAATAGTCGATTAGCGGTAAAGCGGAATTCGTTGCGGAGCGGAGCGGTATTCCGCAAAGATTGAGCAGAACGGAGCGGTATTCCGCACAGAGAAATAGAAGCGGAGCGGAACGGAGCGGTAAGATTAATGCCCATGCGGAGCGGAACGGTTTACCGCTCGCAGTACTTTTCGCACCCTAATTGGTATGAAATTCTCAGCGAATAAATATTTGAATTAAGGCTCCCTTTTTGAGGAATTTATATATTAAAGACATTCTATGGATCAAACAATTTTATGATTTCATATTATTTCCTACTATTTGTTCAAGTTCATTCAGCTTATTTAAAAAGTGTATAAATATCAGAGATGGCCAAGCTTATCAAAACCTATTGGGAGATTATTTTGGTTTTCCCCTGGCCATTTCTGATAAATATATATCTTAAGTTAGCAAAAGATCTATTCTTCCGAAGTAAACATTTCAAAATTGATTATAAATATTATGCGTTTATCCCTCCCTAAGGGATGACATAAATTGCAATTTAATACAATGAATAAGAATAGCAATTATTTGTAAGTGAATAATCAAATTACTATTATTCGACATATTCTTTAGAAACTAGATATAACGAAAAGATAAATTAAAATTTGATAGATTACCTGAGCTTGTTTGATTGGTGGATTTCTGATCATTCGATTAATAATTTTATTCATTTTGCTCAACACTTATATAACTGAGTTTTGGGACGTCTGTCGGGTTATTATTCAATGATATCCTTTGTAAATGTCATTAATGACAATAAACTCACACTTCATATATCAAATGTTTGGAATTCAATGCTTTTTGACAAAAATTAATTTCAAATTCAACTCATATTAAAAGTATAATCAATTTTGAGATAAAAAGACTGAAATAAAAAATTTTCCACAAAATGATAATAATTTACAATTAAGTTCATTAAACGCTTATTTTGTCAAATGTATTGATGATAAACATATTATTTATTCAATTTAATTATTTAGATAACTCTGCAAATAATTCAATTATAACATAATATTTTTTGCAATTTTCAATACACCTGCTCAAATTCATAAATGCTTTTTATATGTGACCTTGCTTGTTATTTTAAAGAATTTAATTAAGTGAAAATAAAATCTAAACCAAAATTTTGAATTAAAAGTTTGGAATTATATTAGAATTTTGAGACTAACAATGAGAAAGGTATTGATAAGAAAAATTCCAACGTAAACAATATGCATGTAATATAATATCATCTTGGTAATATAACTTTAATGAGCATCTCTTGGTTTATTAATTAATTGATTAGTGCATTCTCATTTAAAACGATTTATATTTAAGTCAGGGATGCAGAATGTTCTTGTCTCCAAGAGAGGGATACAACCAGGGGTGACCATCCAATTTGATGGTCAGGGGGAGGTGAGGGGGAGGTAAAATGGCGGATTTTTTTCTCAAACCTCAGGGGGGTATTAGGGTAGGGTAAAATGGCCGCCAA
>JAQIWF010001258.1:0-12676 GCA_034694965.1 Ceratozetes gracilis | reverse complement strand
CTCATGAATTCCTATAAGAGCTCTAAAATGTTCACCACTTACTTGATTCACATCAAGAAGAAGACCAAAGACCTGAAACTCAACATTGAGAAGAAGTTTTTCTAATTCATTGACAATTTTCATGAGTTTATGAAAAGTATTTTTAGTTTAATCAGTCATTCGTTTGAATGAGAAGTCATTTTGTTATTATATTTATTCAAAAGTCTGAATAAATATTTGAAAATAATGTAGATTTTTATGATTACAATATTCGTTGGTTTATATGAATTACTAGAGTTTCAAAGGAATATGTGTTTAGATTTGCGGTCAAATTGGTTTGTTCTCAATTACCTCCCATTTCGGGTCAAAACAATACACTTTAGATATGTTTTAAGCATTCAATTAAAAGTAGAGAAAAGATGACTGAAAAGAGTTCATATCTTAAATGAATTTGAAATTCAAATTTCTCTTTAAGAATAACTTTTTGATTCTGAAATAATTAAAAATAAACTAAAGAAGTGAACTAGGCAAACACAATAGCACTCTGTACTCAATAATTTTTTATTAGTATTCAATAGTAATTAATTTGGTGTGAAATTACAATTTTCCCCCAAAAAAATTGAATTCAGTTTTACTGTAAGAAAAAATACCTTTTATTTCACTAATCAGAAGAGAGTCAAAGGAAGAGAACAAAAATCAATGAATGAATGGTTTGTTTAACATAAAAATTATTACTAAACCTCTCGTAATGAAGTAAATTATGTTAGACTTTGAAAATAGAAGAAAAACTGTTTTTAAGAAGTTTTTATTACATTCTCCGCAAAATTTATTACCAGAAATAGAAGTGAGAAAAGTCAGCAAAAATTTTAAGGAAAAAATATTAAAAACTAATATTTTAATAGAGAGTCAAATAAAGGATGAAATTCTTTGACTTAAGTTTTTAAATAAATAAAGTTCGGTCGAGAAGTAGTCATTCCTGGAGTGCCTATCATTAGAGCCGACACTTAAACATCGATGAACTCAATAGCAATGAAAATGTTTTTATAAACTTTTTATATAACATTGTATTTATCGAAAGATAGAGATTTGTTCACAAAAAATACTATCTATTAAAGGGATGTAATGTTTGAGGGTTTGGACAGAATTTGAAGAAATCCAAAGCTATGTTTAAATGAATCGTTTACCCCCAGTCCTGCCATTCAAGAGAGCCCTGCCATTCAATAAGAAGACGAGTCAAGTGCTGCTCACCTGTAAAGGACCTGAATATATTTTATGTGGAACTCATTTACAGGCACAGCATAGGTATAGGTATAGGTATAGGTATAGGGGCATAGATAGCACTGTCAGTCAATATACGTTACACACGTAGTGAGAGCACAGACAACAAGTTATGCCGGAATTTCTTGCAAGTTGTTCGGCAGGTTTTCTGGCTTTATAGTGGTGTTCCCCTTTACCTGTCTTCCCCCGCCAGCTATCTCTCCTCTCTTTTACCTGTCAAAGAACTCGGTCTCTGACGGCACTCCAAGTGGTTTTGAGGCAATTGTAAAATAGCTTTACTCAAGGGATAGGGAGAGTACCTGCAAAAGCCTACACTACCTAAACTGAACAGACAGTCTTTGAGACTGAGATTTTATGGCCGAACTCCACTGTAATGGCATCGTATGTGTTGTGCTGTGCTATTGGGATGTGATCGGTCTATGAGTGTCGCTCTCACTCTATTAATGCCTAATTTGTTATTAATATTAGTTTTAATCAACTGTTCATAACATGAATTGTTTTCATATGACTGTCAAATAACTCAAAACAGTTGTTCGGATATACGATTACAACCGCAACAAGAGCTCAACCATTGCCTTAATATAAAGGATTACTTCGATATTACTGTATATTTGCAGTGAAATGTGTTTTTTCTGAACATCTATTAGAGGAACCATCGATAGTGGAAACACAACCAAATGTTTGGAATGTATTGGTTGGCACTTCTCACTCAAACATACTTTTTATTAACTTTTCATACTATAAATGTATGTTTTGTTTCCATATTTTGCCCAAAATTTTACAAATCAACCAAAAAGTTCTTTGTGTGCATTAATTTTGTTTTCATTTGTGTTTTCTATTGTTTTTTAGTCCCAATCATCGGATAATTTACTCAATTGTCCCGAAGGTAAGTGTCATTAGACAGTAGTTCAGTCCGAATGTTGAGCCTATTATTCGTTTTTTTATTGTTTTGTTTAAATATTTCTCTTCTCTACACTAAACCGCTTTCAACAGAAAAAACTTTTGTTTTTTTAGTTGAAGTCAATTGTCTGTTGATTTACTACACGTTTGATATTCAACTAAACCAAAAGTTATTGACTTTCTTGTGCTGACTCTTCCCTTATATAACATGAGACGTGACTCTTCTCTAATCGATTAAAACATAACTATAATTGGAGGCCATTTCTTAAGAATCTCTATTAGAATGTATCAAAATGTTTCTCTTCAAACCCCTTCCTCTCAATTAAATTAACCAAATTGTCATTTATTTGTCGACAAAAAATGTTGTGAAAAATCACATTTATTTTGCATGCATTCAAATAAGCCGTAAATTTTAATTCCATAAATTTTGGGGATTATTATATCCAGGTTCACATACATTGCAATCATTTGATTTAATAACGAATACAGTTATATGTATTCCCACTCTTAAGGTCCTACCGGTGCTAATGAAAAAACGGGTAAACTTTTCACAGGTGAACATGAAGTTTATATTACATAAAGTGATAGAAAATGAAGTTTTCCCTGATGTCAAAAAATTCACGTTTTCCCACAAATGACATTATTTATATTTTTTGCCTTAATTGACAATTTTCTCGACACTCAATATTAGTCATACTTTGCTAAACATTTTCCTTATTATTCACTGATTTCTAAAACAATCTGAAATTTCGTTAATGAAAGTAAGCAATGATTTGAATTAATATATTTATAACTTTGATTCATAGATTGGAGGAGAGAAGGCATACAATGTTATAGATTTTTTAATATTAAACATTCGTGGAGGAGAGCCGCAGAGATATGCAGGAGGTGAGTGTCACTATTAATTTATCATGATTATTATCATATTTGATTCAAGTTAACGTGTATTCCATATTTAATACAATAATTGCTATGTTTTTAAGAAAATTTATGAAAAAAATATTCAATAACTTTTTGGGGAAGGAGTTATAGATAGTAATCAATATCTATAATAATCAATATAATGTTTCCTGGTCAATCAAGATAGAGAACAGTTTGAAATTCTTCTCAAATTCCTTTCTTATTCAGCATTTTAAGCCTATGTGACAAATGCTATTTCACGATGGTGAATTTTTGACCCCAATTGATAGTTTTTCTTTAAGTTAATATCCCCTGAGGTTGTCGAGGATGACCGCCTTTGGCTTCAAATCCTCTATCAATGGCTTGTAAATTATGACTAATTGCTGGGTATTTAAAGAAATGTTCAAATGTTCGATCAAAAAAAGCTATTTTTATTTCCGACCCGTCATTCCTGTGAAGTGTATTCCGCTTTTCGTAAAACTCTTCGCAACAAAAGATGTTTCGTTCAAACAATAGATTACTTCAAACAGAGAGACAAAGATCTAGAGATTTATTGAACACAAAGAGTATAAAAAGTTTTTTGTTGTAAAGCAATCGACAATTGAATCATTGAAGTAATCGATAGAAAATGAAGAAATGAGTGAAAAAGAAATCTTTGGTTTAAAAATAAACTGCACTCAGAATTGAAGCAATTCTTATATGACTTAACATTTGTTTTTGTCTCCGGAGTGCTCTTCTCTTCACTGCTATAATTGTTTATAGTTTTGTTGAGATGAAAGTTCACCAAAAATAAAATCAAAGAAATTTTCCTTTTCTTAGTGTCTAAACGACAAAAAGATTATTTTTTCTACGGCTTAACACAACTAAAGAAGTCTTTAGAAAAAATTCATAATTTTCAGGACTATTATTCTGACGCTTCAGTAGAAAGGAGTGTATGAAAGACCAGATTCTCTCATATGATTAACAATGCATTACCTGAGCAGAAGACAGGAAGAAGTCTTACAAATAAATTAAATGCTGTCTTTCAGTCAGTGTTTACAATACATGCAAACAATATTACACTCAATGCCAAAGTGTGGATAGAATTGAGAGAAAAAAGACGTTTCTTTAGCTTTTTATAAAATACTTGTTTCCGTCATATTTACATCAATTCTTGCATTTGAATAAACAATTACTTTGGAAATTGAAAAAATTCACTGCAATTCAATTTTCTGCCGATTCGCGAACCATATTATTATTATTGTTATTATTATTTGGTTTTCAATTCACAAGTAATTCTCAATTAATAAAATCATTCGAGTATTTGCTGTGCTGATAGACAAGGAAGGAATTAGCTATTTCATTTTAAATAATTTTAGAGGAATTTCAAAAATTTAAGACATTCTGTTAGTGTTCTCTATAAATTTGAAGGATGAGTCAAATTCACCTCTCAGTTCCGGTAATTTCAATTTGAGCAATTTATTTGATTCGTGCACAATCTTATCAAGCACTATTGACTGCCCCCTCGAATATCTAATATATTCAAATGGATAGTAGTTTTCCCAAAATATGAAAATTATTATTTCATAGAATTACTGAAATTGAATATAATTATTAAAATATATCTTCCATTAAAAGCGTGCAATAATTTAGAGATTAAGTTTAGAGATGTATTTGGGAATGAAATTGAGCTCATTTCACATCATGTAATGTGGAGCTATGTATACCCAGTTGGCAATGAATGGCTATCGAAACAAATTATAATTTCTGTGCCTCAAAGCAATTAACACCGGTTTCCAAAGGCATGAATTCAACATATTTAGAGTGAACTTAAACTTTAATTTCGGTAAAAACTTATATTTAGTTTTATTCAATCCTTTAACTTATTTTGCGATTTTGATTCGAAGCCAAAATTTAAAGAAATTAATACAGATTTATATAATTCGAGATAAAAATATGTTTTTTTGTTTTGACATTCAATTAAATTATATTCGATTAACTTTTCCCCTCTCCTATTACTTCAACTGATAAATATTTTTCACATTAATTTCCTTTAATTTCATTCTTATTATACAAATGTTTGTCCTTTGATACGATTTGAATATTTTATTTTGAAATTCAAATCATTGTTTCATTGAATGTCAGAAAAAAAATTGAAATTTTATTCAAATATTTTCTTATTTGTTGTTTAGTTGTCTTAAAGTTTCCTCAAATGAATGAAACCATTATTTGATTTGGAATTCTATTTAAACAAATGTCTTAACGAAGAAAAAGCAAAAATCTGAATAAAAACCAAATACACGCTTAAGGGCTGAATAGAGAGACGGGTTCTGAGTTTTGCTCAAGAATTTCATTCCTTTTCTTATTCTATATGAGTATATCTAAAGCGAACATCACTTCTCTCACTACCTGTGCTCCAACGTGAGTCTATCCTCTCGCTCAGCATATGGTAGTAAACTTTTATTGAGTCAGAGTCAGGTCACTTGAATATTTGTGATGTAACTGAGAAAGAGCAGCAAAAATTGGTAAATCCTTAACAAACTAGTTATACATATATACAGAGTGTGTATAAAATAACAAAATTTATTAAATGTGTTGCCGATGATCAGGTCATTATAGTATGTGCGCTCACCGCCAATCAGATTACTATTACCGGTGCCTTCAATTCAATTTGGAGTCGAGTCATACGAGAAAATCTGGATTTTAATGCCATTTTAAACATTGAAATAATACTCAATAATACTTATATTCATAATTATGGGAATTTTTTTATAATATTTATCGAAGGCGTCAATCGATTAGCAAAACGAATGACTTCTGGAAGTGAAGGACAGAACACATTCCTCTTAACTCCAGGACTGTGTGAATATTCACAGCGTTTTGCTCGAAAAGTTGCATAATCAGTAACCTTGCATATCCTAGCTTTTGTTTCATACAACACCCAACAAATAGTAATATTCTGGAACAGATTGAAAATCATATTTTTCTCGAATAAGTTGAATAAATTGCTTACAAAAGGTTTTAAAAAAAGGACTGATTTATGAGTTCTCATAGTTAATGCCATAAATCACTTACAATTCGCTCAAAATTGATTCAAAAAATCCATTACAGAAACGAATTACTTTTATTGTATGAAAAATTCAAGTATTTTTCAATTCATACGTAAATTATTCAAAGAATAGATAATTAAAATATGTAGCCATGAATTTGATTCCTGGAATTTTTAAAACCAATGAATATCAGTGAAGGTATTCCAGTAAATATTACTTTGAGGCACGAATTAGGTATCAAATTTTCAACCGAAAACCCTTTTATCAAAATTATGTTCTTGCAAATTATAATTAGAATAAATGTTTACTAATTGACGCCTTGTTTTTTGGATAATTTTAAAGGACTTGAAAAGAAAATTAATGACTGAAAAAGAGTTGTTCTGAGTTTTGTTGTGAACTATAACACGAACTAAGAATACATTGTCTCTAAGATTACACAACTCTTACATCAAAATGTTATTCATGTGTTGAAACATTTCCTATTATGTCATTTTCATTTTGCTGATGAAAATTCCCTAAAATACACCTATGAGTTAACATGCAATGTATTATTTTAGGCATAATTTTCAATCTAATTTGATAAACATGACGATATAGCTCATTGGGAGCTCCACTTACTCTGCAATACCGGAATTTATGTCTGTTATTGTGAACATTTTTCTACCTGTCTAGTTTTGCCTTTTAGAGCTTCCTCGTATGATTACAATAATTAGTTACATGTTATAATCATTTTTCAATTTTTAAGTTTCAAATGTAATTTTTCTTCTCTTCAATTCAGTCATTGTGTTGTAGTTTCACAAAGAGTTGGCAACGAAACACATTTCAACAAACTTTGTATTTCTAATAAGTTTGTAATTTTTGTGAAATGAGTTTATGGTATAACGAGGAACCACTTCTTAGCCGATAATTTTCCTACAATTTTCATCAAATTTAATTAAAATTGACATAAAATTTATTCTGCTTTTTATTATTTTCATAATAATCTCATCAAAAACAATATTTTCATAAAAAGTTATTAGAAATTGAGTGAAAAAGCTGTTACTAAATATGTAGAAACGTTTTTTGATTAATATGTTTACATCTACTTAACAAACAGTTGATCTAATTTTTTATGGCAATAATATGTATGTTATTTACGATATATAGCCAATGGTCACCATTAGTGCAGACCATTACCTCATTTACAGTCTTATATCATATTTAATATCGGTTTTCAGACTCATTCGGCATTGAATTTCAGAGAAACATTAGCCTAACATAACATAAAAGGGAGGGTAAGGGTATGTGATGAAGGCGACCCCCCGGATCGAAAATCAACTTTTCTCTGGTCTCCATCTCTCACGCGATTTATAATTTAATTTTCATCTGTATATACGCCAAACCTTCTGATTATAAACTAGAACTCACTAATCAAATGTCGGCTAATTTTAGTGCGAGTTTTATATTTTAATTCTCGTTTAAGAAATTGGAGTATTCTCTACACATCTCTCCCTGTGTTTAAATAAGTTCCTTGTTAACTAGAAAATAGGTTTCTCGTCAAAAGCCATTAAATTTAACTATTATTTCGTTATAAAACATACCATAAAACATAAAATCGTTATTTTGAAAGCGATTTATTCAGAAAAGATTTATTTCGGCCACACTTTCCAACTGTGAATTGAAGTGAAATTTTATTTTTCATAATAATTGTTTGGCAGTCAATCCTTGACAATACCGGTGTATATCAATGTCTATTATGTGACAAAAACCCTTTGTGTGTCTTCACTTCAAAACTGAGACATCATTTCTCTTCTTATCGAAACTTCATTCTTAGGATCCTTTAATACAAAGACTTGGACTTCAATTGTCTTTTATTTCAATGCAATTCACTATTGAATCCTTGATTTGACTCACTTTTCCTTATATACAAACCAAAAATATGTGTTTAATAAGAAGGGTTTTATTATAAACTTATTGCTTATAATTCAAAATAAATTTAAATTTTATGAACATTTCCTCCAATAAAACATTTTAATCATTTTAAACGCCAGTCATTAAGAAATTATTTTTAAAAATACTCTTCAATTCTAAAGCATCGGAGAAAAGTTTACGACATTTTTAGATAATTATTGACACAAATAACAGACCTTTGAAGTCAAGAACAGAACTCTTTTGATTGAATATTAAGGTTAAAGCAATTAATTATTTCAGATCCAATTCGGTATCAAATGTACCATTAATTGAGTTCTTTAACTGATTCCGATTGTAATTAACTCATTAATAAAGTCATTTTAATACAGTTTTCTCCAATTAGTTCTTATAATTTGATAAAATGATTAATTCTGTGAAAACAATACTCAAAAGCATTAGTGAAATCCGTTTTCATTGGTTATAATTAGAATTGACTCCAATATAGTGGACCACCAATAGTGTCACAATTATAATCAACCTTTCCTACAGAACCTTATCCAGTTTAAAGCTAAATATGTTTCGTTATTATTATTAACATTTCTCTATTATAAAAAGCTAAATTGACCTGACAACAATTCAACATTGGTTGGTTATATCGGAGTCACAGTCTATTTTAATATTACAACTGATTTACTTCAGAAAAATACTTGAATTTTCAATTATGTTATCTTGAATTTTGAAAAGTTCTTCAACATATTCATCTAGTGAAGCAAATAAATAATCGGGGCTCTTTCAAATGTAAGCTCAGGTTGTTGTATATGACAAAAGGGTATTGGAGTATATGATTTGAATAGATTTTGAGAATTATAAGACAGAGATATTGATTGTGAGAATATAAGACATAATAACAATAATACTCTTCTCTCTCTCTTCAATGATAATAAAAATAAGTTTCCTTTATTTGGTTGAAAAATATTTTCAAATCCAATAAAATGGTTGACATTTGATGAAAAAAGTTGTGTGAAGTGGAGATTGCCGTCAGTCTCAGAGTTGGATCTTGTTATGAGTGCATACATACGAAAAGGCAGGAAATAAACCGGTGCTCAGAAGATGAGACGACCATTACTTTATAATATTGATTGAACTCATGTTTTAGTTTCGGCAAAATGTAGAAAAACTCATCGGGTATTCAAAACTACTTCCAAATTATTCTTTAAATATGGGAATCAAAAAGAAAATATATTTTTTTGTTTAATATTTATTTATTTCATTCAACAAAATTAAATCCATTAGTAAACTAAATGACATGTTTTGAGATCATGTCTTAAGAACTCATTTTATTTGAAATTTAAAATTTGTTGAAATGAGCAAAAGATTCAGATCTCTGTCGTACCAGAAGATGATCTTCACTGTTGTTCACATATTTTTGATACTTTTCTTAAATCCCTTGCATTTAATGTCAAAATTGACAAATAAGTTACAAAATTATTTATTTAACATTCAATTCATTATTTATTCGATAGTTTACTAAAATATTTAATAATTTCTTTAGAAAACATGTATTTGAAATATTTGACCGGTTCCTATCACCACTTATTCAGCAACAAATAGATTCATCCAAGAATAGGAACTCACAAATCATTTTACATCAACAGATAGCAAATGTTAAATGTGTTGCAATTTTTTGGCTCATATTATAATTAATTGACTAAAACTGGGTTCGAGTCAAAGAAAATTTGATAAAAAAAATCAATGAGTAAATAGTTTTGAAAAAATTTGATTTACGAGAGAATTCATTGAAAGAAAAATCAAAAGTGATCTCAATTTCAAAAAGTCATATAAATTAAAGTAAAGAATACAATAAATAAAAAGAAATGAGTTTATGGCACAGTCTATGGCACAGACAACAAATGAAAAGCTAATCCTAAGAACTTATTCCTGGTTTATATAATCGGAACTCTTTTTTATTACACTTACAAAACAATAATACATAGAATGAGGAAAATATTTATTGGTTTGAGTTTTGTAAGTAATCTATAGAACGGATTGAATGCAATAAATTCAATAACTTTTTGGGTTATTCGCAGGATTTTCAAAAAATCAAGATATTCCTGATTTGAGTCACACACTTTCGTGGCTCACTTTGAAAACAATTCAAATAATTGCTAAATGTTTACCTCAAATAACAAGTATATTAAAACTCAAGTGAACTCGATTTTTGTACATTTATTACACGAAAAGCACATAAATCGAGGAATTCTTCCAATTCTTGTTTTCATTCAAATGTCAAATCATATATGAGTTGTGAAAATCATATAACAAAACAATAAATTAATAACTTTATGATTGATTGAAGAATTTTCTCATTAAAAGCAAATTTTAAAATAATTAACTCTATTTTGATTGAAAGTCTTTCGGTCTCTTTGGGGTAAGGGGTAGGGTGTGACTCATCCATTAGATTTGTCACATTCTTGGAACATTCATACAAATTCTTATCATAACTGTATATGGTTCTTTTCATTCTAACGTTAATCCAAGTATAAAATAGTATATTTACAGTATATAAAAATTTGATCGGAATTTACTCTCAAATGGCTTCAATTAAAAGAGGATTTCTGACAAAAACTGGTAAATCTATAGCAAAAAGTGTACGACATTTTAATGGAAATACTACCCACCGGTGCCCTGTATTTCGTAACAATATAATTAAATTATAAATTTGTTTCGTTAGCCTTTAAAAAGTGACATCCATTTCAAAATGTCACAAATATTGCGAAACATTTCTACAATTTTAATCACAAATTAATTTATTGTTTAGAGTTCCGAATCATTAAACCAATTGAAGCGATCTGTAATTGAATGTCAATTGCTTTAACTAGTTTCTCATGTCAAATTAACTTGGTCTAATTTACTAATTCAATTTTGCACAAGAAAAAGATATCACAGAGTAATCGGTGGCTATTTATCAATTAGATCTTCATATTTAGAAATATCTTTCTAAATATAGCACGCTTACTTTGCCATGTGAAGAAGTTAACTAGAGCATTTTACATTAATTAAGTTAATTAAGAATATTTTGTGAAAGAGTAGACTTTCCTGTAATGTTGGTTATGATTATTTGTGAGGCTTTCCAGTCTTTTAAAGATTCATTCAATGGATTTGATGCCAATTTGCGTGATTTGGATGATCCAGAGATCTAATGGGCTATAGATGTAGCCCTACAGTAACTGCCTACAAGGCGTTACCCAAACACAACAAAAGTGAACAAGCATGCAAATTTTTTTTAATACCATTTCTTTTGATTGACAACTCGTATGGATGGGGTGTCATATATTTTTGGAATTCTTAGACCTTGGGGAGTACAACAAAATTGAACAAGCATTCAAAAATTTTATTAATAACATACTCTACGCTATTTGAAATACAAATAATTAAAGAACAACAAACCGAACCGTAAATTGCTAGGTGATAACCTAACCATCCCTTGGCACAAATATAACTTTAATCCCTTTTTCTTTACCGGAAATTGCCAAAAAGATCAAAAATTAATATAATTGCTAAATAAGTGAATCTTAAAGCAGATTTTTAGCAATTTTCGGTAAGAAATAAAGGGTATTCATGTCCATGGAAATAAGGTAACATTATAAGGTGCATAATTATAAGAATTGTAATAAAAATATATAGTAATTATAAAACAACTTCTTCATATCTATAATTCGGGGAGTTGAAATTTAAATCGATAAAATTAAAATATGTTTGAGCGATCATAGTAAATATTTTCAGGATCTTCACCAGGTGGGGAATCGGGCTTCTTGTAGTAATAAGCTTGAGAATCAGCAGCAATTCGATTGTCAATATAAATCCAATGATGTGCATAATCAGCTGCGGCAAAACGAGAAATTTCCAAAGGCCCATTCATCCGACACCTGAATATTTATTCTATTTATTTAAATTGGATATTAAAACAATCACTTTTACCTGATAAGTGCATCAAGTGTTTGGCTTTTTATGTTTGGTCTTGTTCTTTCGATGATTGTCAAATATGAAAAACTCCTCTCACTGTCACTTGAACCCACAGCTAAGGCAAGAATGGTTTTGATTAAAGTCAATGTTCGAGCTGTCCAAAATGATTTTTGATTCAAAAACTTTGACCAAAAAATGTGAGGAGGCATTTCATTAACTTCGCATCTGATCTCTGGATTATCAATTATAGAGTTAAGAAGTGATAGCCAATCGCTCTTTAGTTGATCAAAGGAAAATTTGGAATTCCATTTGAAATAGTTATAAATTTCCTTGATTTCATCAAGCCCATAAGTGAGAGCTGTTGTAGTGTCGAGAGGTAATTTATTTGGTAAAAATATGTCAAAATTTTTTGTATGTAAACTTGGAAATATTTTTGTTAATTCAGTGTCAAAGCTTTCAATAAGTTTTCCCCTTAAAATAGACAATTTAGGAATATCTCCATTTATTCCGAGATCAATACCCTGCCATTTAATAAAATCAGAAGATTCATAGGTATCGAGATCACATTTTAATTTCAAATTATACTGGCAGTTTACTGAGTAAAGATATGCATTCATTAAAGTCCCATCGTTTTGTTTTAAATCATTAATTGACTGCTTCAAATTTTCAATTAAATCATTTTTCCCAATAACAGTCTCTTTTTTTCTGAAATGTTAAAGAAATTTTTTTTAAATTTC
>JAQIWF010001257.1:0-12677 GCA_034694965.1 Ceratozetes gracilis | reverse complement strand
AGTAGTAAAACCCTTCAGTGCTGTCGTAAGACATCGCGAATCTCGTGGTATAGTTTGAATCAGATCAGGACAGGTGTTGACAATTCCTGGGGACAGGAAGTGAGTATCTGTTGTCGTAAAGTCAACGTCAATATGAGTGATACGGATAGCTATCAGAGTGAGAAAGAGATTGACTTGGAGTGGGCCATGAGATATGTGGGTCGAGAACCGGCTATGAATGAAGAGGAAAAGCTACTCAATATATTGATGATGAATGAGAGTATAGTGGAGAGGGTTTACGTGGATTACTTGGAGCACTGCTTTCCTGCCATTGCGATGTCGTTCCCATCATTTAAGAACTATTTGTTAAAATATGGCTTCAATTTAGAGGACAGCCGTTTGGACCGATACTTCACAGCATTTAACTTCTCTGAAACGGGTTATATTGACTTTCATGAACTCCTGTTAGGACTGTCCTGTATTGAGCCCTTTATGAGCACCTGTTTTGCCAGATGTAAGTTCATCTTCAGATACTACGACACCGATAAGGACGGACTCCTCAGCGAAAAGGAACTCAGAATTATGGTTAAAGACATTAAGAGTGGCGACGAGAATGTGATTAACACTAAGACGAGGGAAGCCATGAGAGCTATGAAGGCCTCTTCAAAGGGAGTGGAGTGTAATAATTTCATTGAAGCAATTCTGAGCCTTAAGTTTCGCGGCACCAGTGCTTTGTGTCGATCCAATAGATCCATCTCTACTGTAATCAACTCATTGGCCATCAAAGGAATGAAAGCACAGCCGGAGCTCAAGAAGAAAATGGTTGAGTTCTTAAAGGAAAAGACTTATCGAGGAATTTGCCAAAACTGTAAGAAAAGCCGATATGAGTTGTACTCACATTCTGTGAAGTTTGGAGCCGACGGTTGTAACGATCCGCAGGAACTGACAGAAAGTGAGTTTTTACACAATTATCTCAGTTTCCAATCAAATGACTAATTATTCTCTAATTCTCTGTGAAGTCAAAGACATTCTTCAGAAACAGTCGTCGAAAAGCCAATTATCTCGAAAGTACTCAATGGATGTGACACTGAATAAGAACTCTTTCATTAATTATCTCAGGAATGAGATCCTGATCTTCAGTGAGAACAAGGGTTCGAGAGAAGAGCCCAAAGGATTGTTAGCCGATTCGGATGAGAACAGAGAAAAGTTCGCCAAATTGTTGGGACAGTTATCTAATCTAATCATACCTTTACTGGAATCAGAGGACAGATGTGTTAAAGTGAGTGCCCCGGCGTTTGTCATCGGAGACATTCACGGAAATCTAGAAGACCTGCTCTCAATCGAGAAGTATCTGTTCCCGAATTTTCCTGTTGTTGTGTCAAACTATGTCTTTCTCGGCGATTATGTGGACAGAGGGAAGTGGTCTGTGGAGTGTGCGGTGTATGTGCTCTGTCTTAAGCTATTACTTCCGAACAACTTCTTTGTATTACGCGGTAATCACGAGACTCGACTCATGCAAAAACAGTATTCCTTTTATCCGGAGTGTCTCTGGAAATACCATGACTTTGGAAAGACTGTCTTCGAAACAATGAATGTTATGTTCGATCGCTTGCCATTGGCCGCAGTGGTGGACAACTCTATCTTCTGCTGTCACGGAGGGATACCCGCCAGTTGTCAGACCATTGCAGAGATCAATCAGATTAAGGTGAACTTACGTGAACCGGATGAGGAAGCACCAGCTGCCTGGGAGATATTATGGGACGACCCCATCCATCAGGAAAGGTTCAGCGAAGCGGCTAATCTTCTGAAGAAGAGGGAAGAGATATCACGTGGTTTTATAAGCAACACCAAACGGGGGACAGCCTTCTGTTTCAATGAGTACGCCTGCAATCAGTTCCTCAAAGTGAACGGATTGTCGCATATAATCCGCGCTCACGAGTGTCCTGAAGAGGGCTATAGATTCCACTTCGACCAGAAATGTCTGACCATTTTCTCCTGTTCTCACTATTGTGGTCTCGATAACAAGTCAGCAGTGGTTCACATATCAGATCAAACCCTTCGTGTGGTAGAGATGGACACCAAAAACAACTTACCCGCCACTGATGGCGACCCCAAACCCAAAATCAAATCATAGTTTCAGTCATTTATCTCATATTTTCGACAATTGTTTTATACAAGACTTCAGTCAATATATCAATAATTTGAATACAATTTCATTAAAGACAGGAATTCTCTTATATTTTCTTATAATAAAAAGATATGAAATAAGTGTTGAATTTGTGTTCAATTGATTTATTAATTAATTTTAAGCATAAGTAGTGTTTGTGCCGTTTGTTATCACAAGGGTTGGCCATAGTGGAGAGAAGTGACAGAATCCCGCCCCCACCAATCCCTCCCTCTGAGGTTTTGTAAATTTTAATACATTTATATACATAAACTTCAATACAGGAGTAAAACACTTCAGAGCTGTCGTAAGGTATGGCGAATCTCGTGGTATAGCATAACGTTAGTAAAGAGAAATGTGAGCGAGGATCATTCAAACTACATATTGTTTATTTATGGAAAGCCTTTCAGTACTTCTTCAGTGAATTCCAATAGTTTTGACAAAATATCACTTCTGAGAGACAATTATGAAAAAGATTTGGGAGATATTCAGCAAAAAAGAGAGCACTCAGACGGCATCCTCTGAACCCTTGACTAAATCAGAGCAGAAAATCTTCGGTTTGGCCTCAAATGTGATCGACATAACGAAAACAGCCCGAAGACTGGCACCAGTGAATGCACCCCCGACTACAGAGAACCTCTACGACACACTTATGTTTGTGATCTACTGTCCAAACCATAAGACTATACCACTCTATACGACAGTACACGTCGGCGGACAGACTCCTTCTTCTGCTCTATCGCTGCCTTACATATACCTCTCCCCCACTCATGGATGGTTTGAAGCCATCAATGAAGGCATGGCATTGATATTATGCAAACAGGATATTAAACTAAGAAACCAATTGAGAGATGAGTCACCCTGGGACAGTTGTATTCTCCAAATACATAGAACACAATTACCTCACAGTCAACGGTTCATCACTCGAGTGACAGCTTTGGTCAGACTTAAGGAAAAGAGTAAATATCTTAAGTGTTGTGTAAAGACAGCCCGAATTTCGTGGTTTAATTTGGATCAAATCACTGCCGGTGTCGACAAAATCTGGGGACAAGACGTCAATGTCTACGCAACCAAAGTGGACGTCAAAATGGATGACCCGGAAAGCTATCAGAGAGAGTCAGAGACTGACTTGGAGTGGATGATGAAGTATGTGAGTCGAGTGCCCCCCAAGAATGATGAGGAACGGATGCTCAACGAGTTGATGATCAATGAAAGAGCAGTGGAAAGGATTTTCGTTGACTTTTTGGAGCACTGCTACCCGTCCCTAACTATGAGTTACTATTCATTCAAATGCTATTTATGCAAATTTGAACCCGATTTGGACGACACCCGATTGACCCCATTCTTCACGGCCTTCAACTTCGGTAAAACAGGTTTCGTTACCTTTCATGAAATGCTTTTAGGACTGGCCTGTATTGAGCCCGAAATGCCGACCACTGTCTGTAGGGCCAAATTAATGTTCAGATACTATGACAGCAACAAAGATGGATATATCAGTAGTGCTGACCTGAAAACTATGATCGCCGACATTGGAAAGAGTGGCGCTAAGAATGTGACCAATTATGCCGACGCTGTGAAAGCATTGTCTCCCTCTCCAAAAGGTGTGGAACTAAATAACTTCATAACCGCTATCTCTTCACTCAAGTTTCGCGGCACAAGTGCTTTGTGTAGATCTTCACGTTCTTTATTTGGCGCCATATCTAATGCTTCCGCTGTGAAGGGCGTAAAAGCAGATCCTCAGCTCAAGATCTCAATGATTCAGTACATCAACAAAAAAGTTTACGAAGGAATCTGTAAGAAGTGTAGGAAAACCCCATATGAGATATTCCCTTATTCTGTGCTAATGGGACGCGACGTGACATTGAGTGACGAACAGGAACTGACAGAAAGTGAGTTTTAAGAGATAATTGTCTGAACTTTTTATCAAATAAATGATTATTTCTCTCATTATCTCAAAGTTAAAGATGTTGTGCAGAAACAGCTGTCGAAACCACAGAAGAATCGGTTGTTATCCATGGAATACGTAATGAATATAACAATGAATAAGAAATCTTTGGCTAATTATCTCAGAGAAGAGATCCGATCCTTCAGTCAATTCAAAGGAACCCGAGAACAGCCTAAAGGACTGTTCACTGAAAATGATGAAACAAAAGATAATTTCACCAAATATTTGGCACATTTGGCGACTCAAGTCATACCTATTCTTGAATCTGAGAGCAGATGTGTTAGAGTGAGTGCCCCGGCGTTTGTCATCGGAGACATTCACGGAAATCTGGATGACTTGCTCTCAATTGAGAAATACCTGTTCCGTAGTTTCCCTATCCTTACCTCAAACTATGTCTTTCTCGGCGATTATGTCGACAGAGGGAAGTGGTCTGTAGAGTGTGCGGTGTATGTGCTCTGTCTCAAGATATTGGCTCCGAATAACATTTTCTTATTGCGTGGCAATCATGAGACCCGATTCCTACAGAGACAGTACTCCTTTCCAGGAGAGTGCAAAGATAAGTACCGCCCCTTCAATGATAAGGTCTTCGAGACTTTGAACAATATCTTCGATCGGTTGCCATTCGCGGCAGTTGTGGACAATTCAATCTTCTGCTGTCACGGAGGTATACCCGCCAGCGCTAAGTCTATCGCAGACATCAATAAAATCAATGTGAATGTGAGTGAAGTGGAGGAGGAGTCAAAAGTGGGCTGGGAGATAATCTGGAGCGACCCGGTGGACATGAAAGAGTTCAGACAAACCGCTTCTCTCCTCCAAAAGAGTGAAGAGATCTCAAGAGGTTTTGTAGAGAATCAGAGACGAGGGACGGCCTACTTCTTCAATGAGTACGCGTGTCGAGAGTTCCTGAAGAGTAATGGCTTGTCGTATATGATTCGCGCACATGAAGTGCCGCTTTCGGGCTATAGGTTTCACTTCGAGAAGAAATGTCTGACCATTTTCTCCTGTTCTCACTATTGTGGACAAGAAAACAAAGCAGCGGTCGTTCATATCTCTGACCAAAGTTTACGTATCGTGGAGTTGGACACCACTAACAACCCTCCGGCCACTGATAACCCGTACGACAAAAGGAAAAGACATTAAAATACAGACTTTTATTCCAAATATATATAGTTTTATAAGAATTTGTGATAAAAGTTGAGTCAAAATATCATAACTTTATTCATAATCTCATAAAACACTGAATATTTTGTTATCTTTTCTGAGATCTAAATAAAAGCCTTTAATATGTTAATCATTTAATTGGTATTCGGTTTGATTCCTGATTGACTGTCCACTACTCTTACACTTATCTTATACTTTAGGATAGGAACAACTTTTTGTATTCAATAACTCTCTCTGCACTTTGAATGAGCATGATAACAATTGATTTCTTTTTAAATTTCTATAGTTTATTGAATTCATTAATATTTCTGAAATCTATTTCGACATTCATTTTATTCTTCGACTTATCTTAGAGACAGTAATGAAGAAAATTTGGGATTATTTCACAGAACCAACTGATGAACAGAAGAGACCGCCACAACCCCGACCTGATAACCGCCCCAATGTTCAGTCACAGACTCGATCGGTCTCTAATAAGATCAACATTAAAACCACTTCTAGAAGACTGGCGCCGATTAACAACCCGCCCCCAGACCAGAACATCTACGACAGCCTCGCATTTGTGATATTCTGTCCCAAACACCAGAATATAGCGCTCTTCACAACCGAACACATCGGAAAAACAGTGAAAGGACAGACAACTTCTTCCGCTGTGTGGCTGCCATTCATATACCTGTCCCCTACAAGTGGTTGGGGCGAAGCCATCAACGAAAGCGTTGCAGCCATCCTTAGCGATGGGGACAGTGTTATGTTAAATAGGCTCAGAAACCGTAATCCGTGGGATATCTGTATTTTGCACATCTGTAGGACACAAATACCTCTGACCCAAACATTTAACACTCGACTCATAGCTTTAGTCAGATTTCAAAACAGAAGTAAAACCCTTCAGTGCTGTCAGGAAACATCTGAAATCTTGTGGTATAGTTTGGATGAAATCAAGAGTGGTGTCGACAATATCTGGGGACCGGAAGTCAGTATCTATTGTCATAAAGTCAATGTCGATATGGATGATAAGGAGAGCTCTCAGAGTGAGAAAGAGATTGATATGGAGTGGGTTCTCAAGTATGTGAGTCGAGAACATCCCAAGAGTGAAGAAGACATCATGCTCAATGTGCTCAAGATTAATGAGAGAGTGGTGGAGAGGGTTTACATCGATTACTTGGAGCACTGCTTTCCTGCGATATCGATGTCTTTATCTTCTTTTCAGAACTATTTTTGTAAATTTGGTGTAAATTTAGACGACATTCAATTGAATCGATTCTTTGCTGCATTTAATTTCTCCGAAACGGGTTATATTGACTTTCATGAACTCCTTTTAGGACTGTCCTGTATAGACCCCGATATGCAGACCTGTGCCGCCAGATATAAGTTTATCTTCAGATTCTACGACACCAATAATGACGGATATCTCAGTGAAAGTGATGTCAGAGATATGGTTAGAGATATTAAGAGTGACGAAGAAAGTGTGGTCATGAGAAAGGCGAGGGACGCCATGAAGGCTATGAACGCTAGTGCTAAGGGAGTGAAGTATAAGGACTTCATTCACGCAACACAAGTGTCACATACTTTTCGCGGAACCAGTACTTTGTGCCGATCCACTCGATCGATGTATAAGATGATCACAAACACAATGGATGTCAAGGGTGTGACTAAAGAAATCCCGGAGCTTAAGAAGAAAATGGTTGAGTTCTTGAAGGATAAGACTTATCGAGGAATTTGTTATAACTGTAGAAAAACTTGGTATGAATTGTGTACTCATTCTGTGAAGATTGGAGTCAATGGTGTTTGTAGTGATCCGCAGGAACTGACAGAAAGTAAGTCTTTTACACATTTGTCTCAAATTCTTATCAACTGATTATTTCTCTGATTTTCTCCTCTTGTAGTCAAAGACATTCTTCAGAAACAGTCGTCTAAAAGTCAATTATCTCGAAAGCATTCAATGGAAGTGACAATGAATAAGACCTCTGTAGCCAATCATCTAAGGAATGCCATCCGAGCCTTCAATGAGCACAAGGGTACCAAAGATACACCAAAAGGATTGTTAGCCGATAAGAATGAGAACAGAGAAAAGTTCACTCAATTGTTGGGACAGTTATCTAATCTAATCACACCTATACTGGAATCAGAGAAGAGATGTGTTAAAGTGAGTGCCCCGGCGTTTGTCATCGGAGACATTCACGGAAATCTGGAAGACCTGCTCTCAATCGAGAAGTATCTGTTCCCGAGTTTACCTGTTGTTCCGGCAAATTATATCTTTCTCGGCGATTATGTGGACAGAGGGAAGTGGTCTGTAGAGTGTGCGGTGTATGTGCTCTGTCTTAAGCTATTGGCTCCGAATAATATTTATATATTACGCGGTAATCACGAGACCCGAAGCTGTCAAAGACTGTACTCATTCGCATCGGAGTGTAGAACTAAATACCAGACCTTTGGAACGACAGTCTTCGACACATTGAACAAAATCTTCGATCGCTTACCATTGGCCGCAGTGGTGGACAACTCTATCTTCTGTTGTCACGGAGGGATACCCGCCAGTTGTCAGACTATCAAAGACATCAATAAGATCAAGGTGAATCTGAGTGATCCTGAGCACGAATCGTCTGTTGCCTGGGAGATATTATGGAATGACCCCATAGAACAGAGAGAGTTCTTACAGACGGCTAATCTATTGAACAAAAGGGAAGAGATATCACGTGGTTTTATAAATAATACGAAACGGGGCACAGCCTACCTCTTCAATGAGACCGCATGTAAAGAGTTCCTGAAGACCAATGACTTGTCATATATAATCCGCGCCCACGAGTGCCATAAAATAGGCTTTCGGTTCCACTTCGATCAGAAATGTCTGACTATCTTCTCCTGTTCTCACTATTCGGGAACTAACAACAAATCAGTGGCCGTCCATATATCTGACCAAACTATACGTATCGTACGCCTCAACACCGATGACAACGCGCCGGCTATGGATGGCTCTCACGAAAACAGAAACAGAAAAACACTTATGAAGTGATTTACACCACATTTATAGCAATTGTTTTCATATAAAACTTGAGACAAAATATCATTAATTAGTATATAATTTCGTAAAATAATTTCATTTTCTTATCTATTCTCATATTAAAGCAAAAATCAAACAAAAGTTCATTTTTAATGAGTTTTAATTTGTGAGACTATTTTGTTATTCAAATTACCCAGAATTAAAACCTTTAACAATTAAATGACATGATAACTTGCATATATTGAGCTTGCGCATGGAAATTATCAGGTTCTTATCCGACAAAATGGCCTTGTAAGCTTTTATGTTAGCCTTTCAAAGTTACTAATCATTTGCATTCAAAATACAACTCAGTTTTCACCACTTTTTATGTTAAACTTATTTTTATTAATAAAGTATTGAATTATTTTTTTAATTAATTATCTGAAGAATGGGTTTTGATTCCAACCATTTTGTGGATTTGTCCGAAAGAGAGGCCAAACACTTAATCTGCAGTATTTGTCTCAATATTTATGACAACGCCATCACTACTGAGTGCGGACATACCTTTTGCAAACAATGTCTGCGGGAATGGATCATAAGGCATGAGAATAGTGACTGTCCCGAATGCAATCAAGACTTCTCGTGGATGACATCTAACATCAGTTGTGACCATAACTACAATTTGATCCCTATTTCCGGTTATGTCTTCAGTCGTAACCTCACAGCAAATGCCATAATCAATGACTTGAAAGTCAAATGTAATTATGAATACAATGGATGTCAACAACAGATCCAATTGAAATCATTGGAATCACATCTGAAGAACTGTAAGCACAGGCTCTGCAAGACTTGTGGATTACTTGTGGGTAAACCTCGAGAACACAATTGTTTTGAACTCATGAGGAAAGATAGAGACGAATGGAAAAGAAAGTACAATGAACTCAAAGGACAACATATGATGGACCGGACGGTCTGATCGATTCTGATTCAATGTACTGACCCTTAAGTTAAAAATAAAATTAATAAAACATTTAATACTATATTCTTATTATAAGTTGAAATAAATTATAGATTTTATTAATAAATATAATTAACGATAATATAAGCAATTTTATTGAACTAACATTTATAGCAATTAGTTTTTTTGCACTTGGTAAAATAAAAACAAATTGAATGTTAAAAAAAAGTAGTGATAAATTCGATCATTAATTTATAATTTAATTTTCTTTTGTTATTTATGAAGACATGAAAAGAGTAACTGTTGTTAAGATAGGACTCGACAAAAGTTTTAAATAAATTCATCATAAAATTAAGTCAAAGCCTTAAACCTCTTCTCTTGTATTCCGGAACAGTTATTACTTACTTTAGATTACCATTTAATTAATAGCAGGGATGAGCAAGATTAAACAATCATTTAGTGCACAAAATATTAAATTTTTATTATAAATTGAGACAAATTATAGATTTTATTTAACAAAATAATTAACAATAATATTAGCAATTGATTCGTCAGTTATTGCAAGAACAGATTGTAAATATAATTAATTTACAAGAACTTAGGTTTGGAACTCATTCTACTATAGGAAGGATACTAATATGTTGAGATCATATCACTCTGTCTGAGCGATTTCCTTTGATTACATTAAACTTTTGCTTCCATTCGTCCCTATCTTTCTTCAATTCTTCAATACAATTGTGTATTTGATGTCTACCCGCAGGTAAACCACACGCTTTGCATAACCTGTGCTCACAGTTCTTGAGATGTGATTCCAATGATTCCAATTGAATCTGTTGTTGACATCCATTGTATTCAAAATTACATTTGATTTTTAATTCACTGATTATGCCATTGACTTTGAGGTTATGGTTAAAAATATAGCCCGAAATAATGATCAAGTTTCGATTATTATAAGCCCATGGCACATTAGATACCTTCCACGAGAACTTATTCTTGCATTCGGGACATACGTTATGTTTGTATTGATAGATCCAATCACTTAAACATGAACTACAAAAGGTATGCCCGCACTCAGTAATAAAGGTCTCTTCGAAGATCTGAAGACAAATAACACAACTTAAGTGTTTGTCCTCTCTTTCAGATAAATCCACAAAATGTTTGATATCAAAACCCATTTCTGCAAACAATTAATAAATGAAAAACAATTCAATTATTTTGTAGGAAATAAATGTCAGACAATAAGTGCTATTCAAACAAATTTATAACTTTAGAAGTTTGTACAAATCTAATTGCATGACACGATTAGGAAGAAAACCAGATATTTAAACTTCAAACTTGTAATATTCAAACAATGATTGTAACCTCTCAAACCCATAAATTAAAAATAATTGAACAAGAGAACTTTCCATTCTTAACATTAATGACTATCTTGCTTGTAAACTCATATAATGTCAATTTCTCTAGTTATATTAGAATGTTAGCAAATTGTTGTTAACAAGTTCAATACAAACTGAAGGATGATACAGGGTAATTATCAAATTATTTTAAAACTGGTAAGCCATAAATGAAATGTTTTACTGGTATAGTTAAGTTTTGTAAATCTGTGTTCAAAATAACTATATGACTCCAATTCTGATAGGAATTTGCCACATATTTAACACAAGGTCATTTAATTAATAATTTTGATTATTTTATTTGTTCACATTATAACATCAAAAATACTGTTAAACTCAGCCAACAATTCCTCCTTTTCTAAGATCAGAATTTAAATAAAGTTTTCCATTCACTCGACTGACGGCCACAACATTGAAGGGAATGTCGGAAAGCATTTCTCATAGTTTTGTGGGGAAATAACTGGTGGTGTAGTCTCTGGTTATTACAAAAGAAGTGTTAAATAAAAACAAATAAAAAATGAATGAATTAGTAAAAAACAAAGATTTTCTGAATATTTATTTAATTAATTCACAAATTGAATGAAATTCTATAATAAAAGGATTTGTGAAATACAAACAAATTATGACTAAAATGAAATCAAATGAGTATTAAAAGAGAAGTCAGTAAACAGTTTTGAAATTGTTTTTCGGAGAACTCAATAGCTTTTGGGAATCGTTTTCAGATATTTAGGCCAATAATCGGGAACTTATTCTACGGTTTACAAAACGGATTGTTTGTAATCTCTTACATGAATTGAGTATTGCTTTGATTGACTCCCACTCCGAACCACTTATTTCTACTTTTGGTGACCGAATCGACAAATGTTTGAGTTTCTTGAGATTTGAAATTCCTTTCATTTGACTGTCACTTAGTTTTCTCTGTAAATTGAGCTCTAAATGAGTCAAATGGGCAAAACATGCCTCAAATGACTCGTCTATAATAGAGGGGAATTCGAGCTTAAGATGAGTTAATTTTGGGCACAATTCAAATGAATTCAGATTTAACCCAAAACATGGAAAATAGATAAACAGATGTTTCAATGCTTTAAATTGATGGACACAAAAGAGGTCTTGGTCAAATTTTAAGCCATACACATAAAGGGTAAGTATTTCCAATTGATGACAATTTATGGCGATCGGTTCAAAGCATTTCCATAAATAGTCTGATGGCTCCGAAGCGTTAAAAGAGTGCCACAAATGAACTTCCAATGCCTTAAGAGATCTGAATTGAGATAATCTTTTGATTGCATTCATCTCTTCATTTGGAGAAATATTATGAAAATTAATAGACAAATGACTCAATTTGTGGGCAAAACGATTGCAAAACGATTCATAGATTTCGATGTTTTTCGGAATGATATAAATTCCCCGAATTTTTGTCATTTTCTTCAATATATTGATGGCTATAAGTCCGGGCAATGCTTTTGTGTCCACTGAACACACTTTAAGTGATATGAGATTAGGACAGAAGGAAAGCACTTCCTCTTCAAATGGCTTAATATGAGAAAATGAAATGCTTTCCAATTGTTGGCCAAACTTCTCATAAAATCGACGAATGACTGGACTCTGACTCAGATTCAAAACACATTGTCTTAAGTCCAGTGCTTCCAATTGGTGGCAATTATATACAATTACTTCCAACACATCCTCTGTGACCACAAAATCAAATCCAAAGGATATCTCTTTGATATTCTGAGCCTTTTTGAGAAGAATCGGTAATCGTTTATAACTAATGAAAAGCCATTCCTCTGATCGCCTCTCATTCAAAGCAATTTTGTGTTGTCTACTGAAGACAGTCCTCTGGAACTGCTTTGACACGCATTCGAGTCTCAATTTGTCTTTAATCGGCAAATATTGTAATAACTCTTCACTCAAATCGTCCCAAACTCTGACATCAAATGAGTCTCTCATTTGTGTCTCAGTTTTTAATCCAATTCTTTGTCTCTTATTTGCAGACATTTTATTGTCTTTTAAATCATTTACTGAAAGAGAAATACAATTAAAACAAAATTAAATTCAAATCAAAAAATGCTTTCTTTTAGTTGTCAACAAAAACACGT
>JAQIWF010001256.1:0-12685 GCA_034694965.1 Ceratozetes gracilis | reverse complement strand
ATAATAAAACAAAACTTATTCTATACGTATGTCAAGAAACAAAATAATAAACCTAGTATTTTAAAAAAGATTATAAACAATCAAAGTTCAAATAAAGATAGTCATGCTGATTTACAAACAATAGATTCGCTATCTATTGATCAACAAAATTTATCATCAAATTTTATGGAATCAAACAAATATTTTTGTCCATTTTGTTCAGAAACTGAAGCAAATCTAGAACATTATTTGTTACATTTTGATGCTAGAATTGAATGTAGTATTTGTTTAAAACAATTTGTTACAATAAATTTATATCAATGTCATAATATAGAACATGTTAAAAATGGGAGACAAATTGGAATTGAAAAATACTGTATTGTTAAAAATTGGTGTTGCAAGTATATGTCATTCATTGAAGAAAAGAAACAAATAATTAATATGTTTTGCCCCAGTGCTAAAATCTATTGTGTTATATGTCAAAAAATTGAAAAAACTTTTAATTTGAAATATGATCCAAAACAAAATGAGAGAAAACTTAAGAATGATGGTATAAAAATTGATTTAGAATTTATACACAAACACCTTTATAATCATTATCAACATAAATCGTTTAAATGTTTAACTTGTATGAAAGAATCCCCATTTGATGAATTTAAAATTTACTGTCTTGATGAAAAATCAAGACAACATATTTTTGAATATCATAATATTAAAAATGCATTCAAACTTACTTTTAATGAACTTGATAATTATTTTATTGAATACAAAATAATTTATAAGCTTGATACAGTTATAAACAAATCAATAGAATTAAGCCAGTTAATGTTATCTTTATGGAATTCAGCTTGTAAATTAGGAAATTAATCAAAAAAAAATTATAAATAATTTTTTGTTAAAAATTAATTTAAATAATTTTATCAACAATTAAAATTAATGGAGATAAATAATTAACCACAAATAAAAATTTATCCTTAGGTTTAACATTGCTTTTAACGAAAATGGCTTGTTATGATCAAATATCCAAAACCACTAAAACAACTGATAAAATGAATATCAACGACTTAAGTGCTGAGATGTTGCAGAAGATTTTTACCTTTTTATCCAACGATATTCTCGAATTGTTAAAAATTAGAATTGTGTGCAAATCATGGCAAAAAAATATTAATGATTTAATTAAATTAAACAAGAAATTAGTCTATCACTATAACACTAATAATCTCTATCCTGAAATAAATAACTCACATTTAAGAAAGGTTATGAAATATCTTCCAAATTTAACAGAAATAAGATTTTCAAACTTCACAATGAATGATTTTACATTATTTGGCATTGCAGATAAGCTACCAGCTATTGAAAAATTTGAATTACAAACATGTAAAGGTTTAACAATGCTTGGAGTTAGCAAATTAACAGAAATCGCTTTAAATATAACAGAACTCGACTTAAAGTTATGTCATCTTTCTGAAGAATGTGTATCATTACTAATAAGGAAATTAAAAAATATAAAGAAAATATCATTGTCATCATCTGGAGCATATATATTTACTTCTTTAAGACATTTAGGTAACAAAATCGAAAGTATTGAAATTAATCTAATGAATGCAATATTCCCTAACGAAGCATTATCTGCTCTAATTGCTGGTAATGGAAAACAAATAAAACATTTAAAACTTTGCATCAGAGATTACCATTTTTTTCATTGGAATTTAATAGGAACAAAATTTACTAATCTAGAAAGTCTTGATATTTATTTCCACTCATACCATAGTGATTATTTATCAAAAATGAATTTGCATTTGCTCCATAAATTAGAATCATTAAAGTTAGCTGAAGTGCAACCACTCTCACATGCGATAAATGGGACTATTCTAAATGACAGATCATTACATAATTTGTTTAAAGGGTTACAAAATTTAAAACATTTAGAATTATTTGAATGTTGCAATAATATAAATGGAATAACATTTAAAGCTTTTAAAAATATTTCAAATTATTTGCCAAATTTAGAAATCTTAAAATTATCATCAACATGTAACTTAAGCAACAAATTTTTTAATACTATACAAGATTGTAATGTATTGAAATCAATATCACTTTTGCACATTGATAGTTTGACCGATACTGGTTTGTCCCAGTTCATTGAACATAATAATAGCATTAATTATCTTGAAATTTGGAATTGTGACAATATTTCAATTAACATTTTAAACGCATTAACAAAAAAAGCAAAACATAACAGTACAAAATTTTACACAATAAAAATTGATAAAAACATACAAAACATTATCCATTCAAAAATACCTAACAACTTAAGAATTTATCCAATATAAAATAATATACGAGGACGTATATTTTTCAAAATGGACGGATAGACATTGCATATTAATACTTATGATAATTTTCACCATAAACATAATTAATGATAGATATTGCATATTAATACTTATGATAATTTTCACCATAAACATAATTAATATTCGATATGAATTAAATAACATTTGTGTAATTTTGCAATATGCAGCCTATATTATTTTGATAAGTAGTCTCATAATGGTTTAGTTTATTTACCAATTTTGTAATAAGATAATAATACAAATTTTTAACATTAAATTAACTTATTTAAAATGATGGAAAATTGATTAATTTCCTTAATTGTAAATAAATTTATTTTGAAAATTAACAATAAAATTACATAGAATGAAAATACAAAGACTAATTGATTAATTCTCTAACAATAAAATCAGGTGAAAAATGCGGTTTGGACTACTTTCTACATACAATACCGATTTTCATGTAACTGTATTCTGTAAGGAATTCGACTATGAAATCAGACTAAGTTGCAGACCATCCATATTAAAATTGAAAGATGTTCTGGAAGCTACTAAATCAATTCCTGAACCAGATTTTAATCCGGAAATTACATTAGAAAACCACATTATAAAACTTTACGAACCAACAATATTTTGCTGGGAAATAATTGGATCACTTGAACATAGAATTCAAAGTGGAGATGTATTAAAGTTAATAAAAATATAAGCTAAAAATGGATATCGACTCAGATTCTAGCACAAATGATTCATGTCTATCCGAATGTTCAATGGTATCATTAGAAGACCAAATTCAACAAATTCTTAGTGATCTAAATGATGATGTTAATAGAGGACCGTGTAGTTACATGAATATCATTGATCCTAAATGGCTTCCTATTCCTATTATTTTAACCAGAAATACAAATTATACAGAGTATAAATCAACATCATATTCAAAACAAAAATATGTTAAACCTATGAGAATTGACCACTTTTATACCACAAATGGTTATTGTAAACCGTATATAGTTCATGTAAGAAGAAACATAACTAAAAATGATCTTAACCTTCAATTAATATCTCTTTACAAACTTAATCAAATATCTGTTTACCAGAAGGATATATATAAACAAATTATACTAAGAAAAGACATCCTTCTAACTTTATTGACTTATATTGAAGAAGACAGACATGAATTCACTATATCAGCGTTCAAATTAATTGAAACGACATTTAATATGGAATGCTTACAAATACCATTGGATCTGGGAAACCTATTGCTGAAACATCTTACTCTAATTTTTAATAAAAGTAATAAGGAGTCATACAAGCAACACATCTTAGTAATAATTGAGTCACTATTATATAAAACACTTAAACCACATTCTGAATATTTTATATCAGCTATTACATTAATAAGCAGTTCGCTTCGGCATGAGCAGACACTCTTAAACAGAGCCGCATTGAAAATTCTTTGCAAATATCCATTTAATAATCAAGATCTTCAAAATCAAATCAAAAGATACTCATTTATGCCACAACTGTCAAATTTGTTTAAATTTGGTGATGATATTTCAAAGAAATTAATTTTAATAACTTATCGAAAATTAATTACAAGCGATTTAGATGCCTTGAAAATGATGCCAAATCTTGAATTTGACAAAATTGATATGTGTCTGCTAAATAAAGACCAAGAGATTCGAAAATATTGCATTAAATTCTATACGGAATTAATAATAATTGGACGACAAGCAATTGAAATGTTCATTAGAAGAGGTGTAATAAAAAATATTATAAACGAAGCTAACAAGAATAACCCTACAACTCTATTTAATAGCATTCACTTTTTAAAGGTTTATGTTGAAGAAGGTGATAGATACCAAATTGAACACTTATTTCACAATGGATTTGTAAAAATTCTTAAAGAAAATCTAGCATATGCTCGTATTGGTGTCAGAGACATCAACATTAATTTAATTATTAATTCATTGTATAAAATTAATCCTTTCGACAATATTAATATCCCTCTTGTTGAATTGTATAGATCATATTATACAGATTATACTTTAAAGATAAACAATATTTTACCACCATACGATTATAAAATTGGAAATATTGAAATACCTACAGAAGTATTAAAATATATAGTGAGTTTTATATTAAATCCATGTAATTTCGAAGAAATTGTTAAATTAAGGCAAATAAACAAACATTTTAAAACCGTAATCGAAGAATATTATAATAAAACAAAATCACTTACTATTTGTTCAAATAAACACTCAGAACAAAGAAGGGATATATCAAATGAAATGTTAAAAACAATATTTAGAATGGCACCACAGATTGAAATTATCGAGTTCTTGTTTTCTAGATTATCACTAAAAAATCTTGAAAATATAAAAAGTGGTTGCTTTAATTTAAAATCATTAAAAATATCTGATTCAACATTAACTTGGAGAGAATTCTCTTTTATGGGAATAAATTTTGTTAATTTAAAATATCTTTCTATAAATAATGTAAAGTTATCAGAATTTAAATTATCATTAATTATCCAACACCTAAATAATCTGGAAATATTTCTCGCAACAAGCAATGAAGGAGAATTTACCGGAGACTGTTTTGATGGGATCACCAAAAAAATAAAAAGAATAAAAATTGAATTCGATAGTATTTGGCAAGAGCCTCCTAAATTATTAACAGCATTAAATCGTGCCAAACCACCAGTTTTAAGAAATCTGTCAATTGCAATCTATAATTATAATAACATAAACTGGTCCCATTTTGAAAATATTGCTAAAAATTTACAGAAATTCAGATTGAAATTTGTTACAAATTATGATCAAACTGTTGGCAACTTCAACAAATTTGCTAAAAATCAACTACAAGTACTGAAATTAGAAGAACTCGCCTTTAAGCAACCAATGTTGACTGACCAAAAATTATATCAAATATTATCAGAACAAAAAAACCTTGAGGCCTTTTCTCTTACAATGAGGTTTACATCAAAGATGATCACTGTTCAAACATTACAAAATTTAGCATTTAATTGTCAAATAATTAAAGAACTCGAGTTAAACGGATTGAATTACATAACTTCTGAAATCACAAATCAATCTAATAATAATAGTGGTACAGAAATATTGACAATTAATCAAAATCGATTTATTTTAAATATATTAAGAATGAAAAATTTAAGATTTTTAAGTTTGAATAACATGAAAATTATAAATGACCCAATACTTGAAAGAATAATAAATGGTCATGAAACACTAAATCATTATTATATACACAAATGTCCTAACGTTACAAATTATATCGTGACAGTTATTTCAAACAAAGCCAGATTAAATGAAAATAAAAACTTTACATTGAAATTTACCAATGAAACATATGAAAATATCGAAATACCACAAAATCTCAAAATGAATTATTTTGATAAAATCAATAAAAGAGATAATTCAACACTAATCCTTGAAAATGATTATAAACTTGAATTAAATGAATGGTTATTAGAATCAGTTTAAAATAAAGAAATACAACAACAAAATTTTTAATTCATAACCATAATAATATCAAATTACAATTATATTTTGTTTAATAAAAATTAAAAGAATTATCAAGTAATTATAAATTTAATGTATACTAACAAACGCAAGTCCAAACAAAACAATATAGTTTTGTTGATTTTAACAATTTATTGTAAAAGATTTAAAGTTTATCTTTGTTTTATTCAAATAACAAAAAGTGAAATAAATGTAATAGAAGTTGGATTGCTACAAAATTATATTGTTTAATTTGATAGATCAATATAGTTTATAACATGATAAAATATCACATTTTCTCCCAAAATTAGCTGAAATCTTGGTTAATTCAGTTCCCAATAGATTACAAGCAGTTATTAATGGAGGTCATACCAAATATCAACCTTATTCTATTTTTATACTTTTCAATGTATGACACATTTAATAAATATGATATTTTACTCTTGAAACTGTTAATCATTTATAAAAATTGAGTAGTTGCTTAAATTTTGAGCAAGGTAAAAATATGGCTTTTCCGCAGAATCTGTACATAGATATTCTATTAGATCATCTACTCTTTCAAAGCTTATCTATGGAATTAGTAATTTTGAATAAATCTTGTCAGTTTTATATAAAAACTTTATTCAAGATTGTAATAGAATAGAATACATATTTCTAGTTGATGTTTATCATATTAAATTCGAGATATTACTCTAAATTCATTAAAATGATTGAAAATCAATTCTTTGAAATTTGTTTAAAGTTTATGGAGCATATAGTAATATTATCTAGCAATGATAGGCAATTCGCCACCAATTTTTAATTTGTCCGTCTCAAATATTATGACTTTATTTCAAATAGACCAAGCACAAAATGAATACATGCAAAAATTAAGATAAGCAGTGGAATTAAGATTAGAACTATCGTTCAAAGTGCCTCCGTATCTGTAGCCCGGCTCTCTCATTAGTACACAAACATATACTCGAGATGATATATTTGAATTGTAGCGGATATGGTGATGGATAGGCTGTCGTTGTTATGCAGCAATTAATACTATAAAAAAAATTAATTAATTATAATATTAATAATAATAAAATTGTTAATATAATTACTTATATTTTAAACAATATCAAAGCTATAATATCAAGAAATAAACTATTAATAATTGATTGTACTACAAACAAAATATTTAAAATTTAATTAAATTTGTGCTTTATTGTAACAAAAATTAATGTACTGCAAACTAAACAATATTAAAGCTTATATTGGCTTGTATTTAGTGTATAAATCAATAATAAAAACTATACGACAAAATAAATTTTTAAATTTAATTAATTGTTCTCAGACAGATATAAACATGTTACCATCAAAAATATTGAACATCTATCTTTTGTTACTATCTCTGTCAAGTAATACAACAAGTCATCAATTTATAAATTACGAAGCAATCAAATTATTATCACCAATCTGGGTTTTAGCAAACCATTATAAATTTGACTTATTGAACATTTGGTATTGGTGTCCAAATATAGCTGAATACCTTAGCAAAAAAACTTCTCCAAACTATCCAAATGGGTCAAATTATTTTCTTAGTTGGTCAATTGATGTTGGTTCGGAATTTAATTTTACATCCATGGGCTTGAATTATTCTCAATCTAATAGAATTGAACAAACATGTTTGGATACGTGGAGAACATGGACAATAAGAAGAATTAAAGAAATGGGAACTGAATCGCGTTTTCAAGTAAACGAAAAAGATGTTAAAATGTTCGAATCAGGAAGATTATGGAAAAGTGATGATTGCAATCCTGGCTTTGTTATATATACTATTCCTGAAGAATATGAAGAAAAAAATATGAATTTAAATAGAATCAGGGATATCAAGATTTTGAAAAGTCACTCACCTTGTCTTAGAAAAAATGACGAAAAATTAAAAAATGATGGTGAATACTACAAAAGTTATTTTCAATATTTTGATACTCCAGATGACGTCGTTGGTTACCCATTTAATTATACAACTCCAAAATTAACTGAATCTGAAAAAACAGTTCTTAAAAAAATAAAGGAAAAGAAATTCGGTTCAAATAACACAGAAATTAAACAATACTCAACCAAGATATCAAATATTGATGAGATTATAACCTCAACTTTAGAACCTGAACATAATGAAGAAATTACTGAAGTCAAAGATAACTTAGATGAAGATGTTTTAATACAAATGGCAAAGTATGGTGTTACTGCTAAACGGTATGCCAACGCTTATTTATGGGATAATATTTGGAATCATATAATAATGGTTGATTTACCTCGATTTGATGAAACAATATTTGAACAATTAGGAAAAATTGATTGTATTGAATTCCTTACAATGGTTGATGATAATGTTACACAAACACTGTTTGAACAAAGAAATGACGATTTAATAGAAGTTTTGAATAAAACATGTTTTGAATTGGAGCACTCATTAATGACTACTTTAAATTGGTCAATCGATACCGCAAAGAACGCCTTAAGTGACTTCCGATCAAGACAATTAATTCGAAATAAAAGAGTTGTGCCTCTTATTATCGGTGGTGTAGTAGTCGGAAGTGCTTTTCTTGCCGGTTGGGTAATGTCTAAAAGCAAAGATATTAGCGATCTACAGTCAAAATTCCAGCACCTCTCGAACAAAGTCGATCAAAATGCTTACAATACAGAGATATTAAGAGAAAATTTGTTAGGATTAACAAGAGCCTTAGCCGATAGTAATGAATTATTAAATAATAAAATTGAACTTTTAAAGAGTACTACACAAACACAAATTAATTCCTTAGCCGACATGGTTGGAAAACAAATTAACAAATTACAAATTAATCAATATTTATTAGCCATACTATCTTTTCAATCAATGTTTAAATTAATAAAAGTCTCTAATGTCCAGCAGAGCACAACACTAATCTTAGATATTATTTCCATTTGGGACACAATTTTTAGCGATCTACGGAGATCTGTTTTATCGCACAGTTTAATATCATGGAAAAATTTAAGACCAATATTAGATGAAATTCAGAAAAAAATTAAGTATACATATACATTAGGTATCCCTTATGAAAGACATGAATTGTATTACATTTTTGAAATATGTTCTTACCAAATTGATATTAAAACTAACACTCTTTTGATTTACCTCCAGATTCCTTTAAGCAGAATAAATAGGCCTCAATTATTCACATTATATTCTTTAAAACCTTCACCCTTTCCTTGCTTTGGACCAACTTGTGGAGTCTTTTCTGGAAACAATGATACAGTTGGTTTATTATCATTTGATCAATTAAATAAAATGTGGGTAACCCATGAAAATAATATTTACAGAGAAGCAGAATCAATAGATTTCAATTGTAAAATTACAGGCTCGGGAGAGGTTTGTTTTAGTTTTCACCCACAAACACTATCAAAAGCTTCCCAATGTAGTATGAACATGGTCAGTTGGAACTCTACTGAAGTAATAAAACATTGCAGATTTATAGAAAAAAGTTTGAAGGAATATAAACCTATTCAAGTAGAGCAGTACTCATATATTATTCACAAGGATATAGTCCCGAAATTCACGCTTATTTGTAAAGGTAAAAACTATCAAGAAATATTTACTGAAAGGTACGCTACAATGATAACCATAGATCCCCAATGTCAAGTATTTTTACCTGAAATATCAATTACTCTTGTGGGTCCACATGATGCTCCATTAAAAGGAACAACAAATGTATCCTTTCAATCATTTCACTCCAATTTCTTAAATGAAATAAAAGATTCAATTAATAACACTCAGAATAATCTAGGAATTAATAGAATTATTGGTGACAATGTACAACTAAAACCGTATAAATCAGAAGAATATTCATTAAATTTTAGTTTTGACAACTCTAAGTTAACATCAATAACAACTTATTTATATAAAAGTCAAATTGAACTTGCGTCCTTAGTTAATACAATGGATTATAAATTTAAATTTTCTAAAATAAGAAATGATATTTGGACTTATATCTCAATCTTTGGTGACGGAATCAGAATATTTGTTACTTTAATTGTATTATTTGCGTTTATAACGCATTCACGATTTTTAAGATGTTGCATAAGTTCAGTAGTAATAATAGATCCAACACAAGCTCTCACTTTCGACGATATTTTCACTGACTCTGGTGCATCAATTGCTAATCTTATATTGGTTTTAATCTTTATAATACTATTATTTCTTTATATTAAATGTGCGTATTTTCGAACTACAATTATTACTTCTTATAATGGAAACACAACTATAAAAGGAGAACCTGAAGGTTTTAGTTTAATTATTAATTGTCATTTTAGAGTCAATTTTATTAAACACATACACATTGAAAATAATTATTTCCGAATACCATTAAGAAATTTATGCAAAGATATTAAAGATATCAAAGTTATTAATCCTTTTAACACATGGGTTGTTGCAAATAACCAAATTAAGCTTGCAAATAGTGTTGAAATTTATGGCATTGATTGCAATTTTAATCGGATATTCGAAAAGAAATTTAGAATTATAATACCGCTGAAAAATATCAAATGGACTGATAAAGAGCCACTAATGATTACACAAAATCAAATTTGTGATATTGCATTTGTATCGATACTTCAACGAAAATTCACTAAAGATATCGTTGAAGAAGAATATCTGAGTATCATTAACTAAACAAATAATTTTTTCAGACGGAACAAAACGGACACCAATGCTTAGATCAGTTTCCACCGATAATCTTTCCACCCTTAGTGCAAGATATGCTAAAGTCGATGGGGAAAGCCTCAAAAATGAATTTGGCAAAAGTTTATTAGAAAAACCACCTTTAAATTTATTTGAAACAAATAAAGAATTTAAACCATCAGCACCTTTTGAACCGGAGACGTTTAGAGAAGATCCACCAACACCACATGGACAGAGAAGCACGGAAACCATGTGGGAAGAAACTTATTATCCAAGAAATAGGAATTTAAGATTAGACCCAGATCCATCACAAACAGTTGTAATACCTTCACCTGGACACGTTATAGCTGTCCCAAAATTTGATAATAGCGATGTTGCAAGATGGCTAGAACTATATGAATATGTATGTTTGGCAAATTCATGGAATGATAATGAAAAATTTAAACGACTATTTCAAGCATTTGACAACACACCATCTTTGGAATATTTTTTAGAGCTTATGAGATCTAACAGAATATATGATTGGGATTCAGCAAAACATGTGTTTCTTTTAAGAAACACCGAACCTGAAAGCCTTGTTAATGCCGAGGCAATATACAACCGCAAACAAAGGCCTAAAGAAGATGTAGCTTCCTTTATTATTCAGAAGGAAGCTCTATACGCAAAAATTAAACCAAAATTACCGGAAAAATTTATTGTTAGCCAAATTGTACCAGGCATTCGTGACGAAATTTATAATCGTCTTACTCTGGGATCAATCGAATCGCCAATTAATACTGTAGATGATTTGTATAATCGGGCTGTAGCCATTGAAAAAATTGTTAACTCCATTGAAGAACGGGAAGATTCAAGATCTAGAAAACCAACAAAAAAAGTAGAATTCGAGGACGATCGAAGGAGGCAACGCTCTATAGATATTGAACGTAAACAACTAGAACAAACCAACAGATATTGGAACAAGCAATTTAATGATATTAATAAAAGAATTAATGACTTACGAATAAATCAATCAAAGGCAATGCGGCCACAACCATCGCCACAATATCCACCAAGAAATTTCTATTCAAATAATTTTCGAGGAAATAATTATAATCGCAATTTTAATAGAGATCCTCGTGCGAATTCGCAAGATAGCGGTTATCATGGAAGTAATTCAAATCAAAATTTTAATAGAGACTCAAGAACTAATTCGCCGAATAATAGTTATCGTTCAGACAACACAAACTTCAGGGAACCCCGATTGAGTACAGAAAATAAAACTAATAATGGAAATAAACCTCAACAAGAAAGAAAAGTGCAATGTTATGGATGCCGTGAATATGGCCACTACAAAAATGAATGTCCATTAACAAAACCCTTTAAAAATCAAACAGCTGTAAAACAGGGAAACGAGTAATCGGAAGTGGTAATGAAGGGACACCACTTCCGCAATATTTAATTTCAAACCCTTCAAACAGAAATCTTCTTACAATCACAATTAGAATAGAAAATTCGTTTTTTAAAGCATTATTGGACACGTGCTCAGCAGTATCACTTATTCGACAGAATATTGTTGATCTATTTAAGCTTCCACAAATACAAAATCATGAACTATTTTACATCAGACAACTTGACGGAAATACTGTCATAATAAAAAGTTATACAATTTTAAATTTTAAGGCCATAAACTATGGAGTTGAAACAACTTACTCTCATAATATATATGTTATTGATGAAATGAAACCAGATATAATATTGGGAATCGATTTTTGTAGAGCACACATTTCCTATATTACATTTGATGAAAATTCAGATGATGCAATAATAGATACGCAAATCAGATGCCCGAGTGAAATTCCAAGAACACAATCAATCGATGCATCACCAGAAGAAATTATTTCAATATTAGCTACGAATACAGATTTCGATTTAAATGAAACATACAAATTTAATATATTGACGCAATTATTGTTCAATATTCCAGAAAATAGAACTAGGAAAAACGTTTTAAATGTCCCATTTGATGTTTGCTTGACACAAGTTCAACCTTTAAATGCAAATAATACAGACCAAGATTTTGATTTTAATAATATAATCGGAACAAAAGAACCGTCCGAACGAAACAGTATGATGCAATTGATTAATGATTATATTGAATTATTTGCATTCTCCATGAAAGATCTAAC
>JAQIWF010001255.1:0-12717 GCA_034694965.1 Ceratozetes gracilis | reverse complement strand
AGTCATTAATTGTATTGCATATATAAATTCATATTAAATTTATATTCTTGTATGCGATATAGAAAAATTTGTACCATGATAATTTAAAAAATAAATACTTTTTGAGACTGAAATACAGTACGATATGATTTGAAAATTGACTCTTTTTGTGAGAAATTGTTTATTCACCTCATAATAGAGGAAACAATAACTTTAATTTAGATTATTATCACAAACTGTGCGCCGAATCCAATGGTTCTCCTCTTGAGATTGACTCTCGTATATACCCTGACATGAGCTCTACTGCAAAAATAAATTAAATAAAGCCATAAAACTTATTTATTAATCACATACAAGATTAAATCGAAAGTGAAAATTCAATTTCGTGCTGAATATCCCTCTATTCAGTAATAGTCGGTTCCGTCGACCCATTGAAACAAAGTGTTCTCTTCTTGTTTTATATCAATTTTAAAGACTTTAAAGCAAAACAATTTGTTTTCATTCACCGAATAGAGAGAGAGTCCTGTAATTGGTTTATCGCAAAAATGAATAATTATTCAAAAATCAATTCAAGTAAAAGTTCTTTTCATACTTTTTTTCATTTAACTTCTTATCGCAAAACTTCGCCGACTTTTCTGCAGTTTTATCTCTATTACCAGAATATTAAAAATTATAATTTTATTTGGAAACTGCCATTCGGTGCAGACTTTATTAATTTTTGAGCAAAAAAAACAATAAGATAACCAACTTTTGTGGGAATAAATACAATATTTATTTGTCTTGTGTTTAGTTTTAGAAACAATTCTTTCCTTAAATATATTTTGGGTTCAATTGAATGATATTATGTTTTAATGAATTGTTGAGATCTTTGGAGAATTATTAAAATAAGAAATAATGTTATTTAAAGAAATTGATGCCATTTATCACTACAAAGATTAGAAAATCGGATGCAATTTATTAAACATTTTATTGTTCTCTATTTTATATCCGGAGAGCATATAATTTTCGACTATTGTCCGCAAAATAGTGTCGTTTCGAAAGGTTTTATTTGAAAAGATTGTGAATAAAAGCTATAGAAAAATGAGTTCTTCAAAAGATAATATTCTCGGAGCCATTGATCGCCTGTAAAAGAATATCATTTGCTTTGAGTTACATTTAACAGAGAATTGGGTTACTTCTGAAGGCAATTATTGTTGTAGTCGTAAAACATTTGGGGTCGACAGCAAAATGTTATCAATTGGACGACACGTGACCTGACTATCGTTTGACGCTTTAAAATTGTAATTCGATAAAAAGCTACTCTCATAGCAAACGGAAGACCTCTCTGGAAGACTCTCTGCCACCGGCGCTCACAATACAACACAACTCCTAAAGAATATTATCTCAACACTCCTTCTATGCAATCATTAAATTAGAGTTAAACTCACGCTATGTTCAAACACTTTCATATAATGGGCTTTCCTTCAACATAACTATTGATACTAAGGTACTCAAAACTGCTCAAGATAAATTCCATTTCAATTCTAACCAGGGTCACCAAGGGGGCATTCTTGAAGGCTTTCTCATTCCAAAGGTTTTAAATTTGTTTGTGAGTTTGTAAGAAAGTAATGCTAAAAACGATGCATTGTTTGAAGACTAAAATAATTCCATGTTATTTATAAACTAAATTATAGACATTTTTTAAAACGAGAAAACCAAGGATGTTTAAGTTCAATCACTATATGGCACATTTTTTTAGAGGGCTTATGGTAGGGGTGACTAAAAAATCCCAAAACGTGTCTTTAATGTTGAATTAAACATTTCTTATCATATGTTTTACCCCTTAACTCAACAGTATTAGCATAATTTTGAGCTTCAAGGACCCCCTCCCCACCAAAGCTTATCGATTTTATACTTTAGGTCTAATGATCTTAATATTTAATTTTTCGACTCAAGGGAGGAGTAATGGACTAATTTCGATTTTAGTTTTGAACTAACACCCTGTTAAAAACATTAATAAAATTTTTAAAAAATATTAATCAAATTAAGAGAATGAATCGGAAGCATAAAGCACTCCATTCTCATTACATTACGGACCTCTGCCTCATACTATAAATTATTTTAAACTATTGATCTAGAATAAATGTTTGTATTGATTGGTCTAATAAGTAATAACAATGAAGTGATTTGTCTATCATTAGGTTATGACTCCATTTCATGTGTTTGTATTTCGAAGAGTTCTCTTTCAAAAGATTAACTCTATTTTTGATGCTTTTCCGCAACACTTTTCAAATCATTGCAGTGAAGCCATCTTTCAGATACTTCTGAAACAATTCTATTGAATATTTGAGTTTGACCTGGATTAACCTAGATGCCAGGATAAAAAACTAAAATTTATATTATGGTTAAACTCTAAAGTCATGTATTGACAATGCTAAGATGATCATGATTAGATATTTATTATTAAATATAATCAGGGTTGCCGAAGATAAATCCCCATCTAAAGACTGATAGAAAATACAACCATCTAGGCAATTCCAAGTACTTATTGGCGTAACAAATGTGTCAGAATTGAATTAAACCGAAGCTTCAAAAATCTAGGAACTAATTTGACTAAAATCCTCCTTTTAACTAACCTTGTATAATTGCAATCTGTTCAGTGTGGTTTGTTAACATTTTCAAAACTTTAGAACAGTGCACTCCATCCCATCCCATCCCTTCCATTCTTTTGAAATTTTTTTTTAATTTCTTTAAAATGCAAAAAAACGGGTTTGATCGAAATAATTGATAAAATTTTGATCAGGGAAAATTAAAATTATGTTTATAGAAAAATTACCGAAGTTTCCAATCTTTATCAAATTTTTTTTAATTGTTTTAGCAAACAAACTTTATCTAATGATTAGTTTAACTATTCTTATGTTAAATAAGACGTAAAACCTGGGTTTACCAGTTTAATAAGAATTTAAGGACCTAGATTTTGTTTAAAATTATTGGAGTAATATTTAACTCGGTTCTAAAGTCTTAAAAGCGTTATCATGTTATAGACTTTATAATATAGAGTAATTTGCACTTTTGGTGGACCAAGTATCGTTTAAAAATGTTATAACTTTAAGAAAATTTGATTCCTGTAAAAAATTTTGTTTTACTGAACATGTTTTCTGTGAAGCATTTTGAGAAAATGTAATTTTTTAATATTAGTTTATTTTGAGGAAAATTTATAGGACTTCAGGACTTGAGTGCTATTAATAATTCATAAAATCTCATAAATTTAAAACAATTTTGTATTGATAGCAATAAATCATTATTTGACTTCTAAGAGCATTCAATAGAGGGCCAGAAGTGATCTCCAAATGTAATGGTTAAACATAATTGATTGCACTTTATTCAAGACGAGTATAATACAGTATCGGAAAGAGCACAGGGATGCTGCACAACCACTATGAAAGGATCAATTGCTAGCAGTTGTGAGCGCAAGAATTGGCCAAATCCTTGTATGGTATGACAAACAGCAGTAGAGAGTCTGTTAGAGCACTGGTATAGAGTGAGAGCAGAGCCAGAAGTAGGCGCAGAGAAATGAATGAATGTTTGTCTTTCTATTAAAGAAAACAATAATCACAAGACTTTTATGTAATAATAGAAAAAAGCAAAAATCTTTCATTACTTTCACTGATTTATATATGATTATGAATTTGGCGTTAAAACAGTTTGTAGTGATTGGAGCAAAACATCTGACAATTTTGAATCCATTTGAATGATTCAAAATATTTGGCGCTCTTTTTATATATTCTTATAAATTAATGATTTGAGTCTAGTCTTCCAAATGACTCGCTTTTGTTGGTTCACTACTATTGAGTCTATCCTTTTGATTACTTCATTATCACAAATATTAACATTTCATAATTGTTTGGGCATTAGTGTTGCCTTACGTGACACTACTAATCAAGATCACATTTTTAACACAACTCACCTCATCTTGTCATCCATCCAGAGGTCATCTAATAAGCCATCATCGGCTCCACATGAGGTCAGGAATAAGAGAGATGGTAAGTGATCTCCACTCCAATAATATTGCATTAAACTACTCTTAGTATCCAATCCATTCTAATTCAATCAAATATTCACAATATCTTCCAATCAAATAAATTCTTTTTCTTTTATCTAATGCTTTCAATGAATGAGAATTTAACTCAGAAAACACTTAAAGTAAAAGAGTATTATTTAAGAATAGGAATATTGGGAACAATTAATTAAAAAAATACTATTAATTACTTGACTTTTGCTCAAACCTAGTAGTGATGTCAAATTTTGTGTTTTTGGCCAGACTTTGGTCGTGTATAAAGCATGAGATAACTGTATACTCAGTGCTCTTTTTATTTATCTTTTATTTGATTCTATTTTTTATTTAAAATAGCATTTCAATGCTTTAAACATTTAAAATAGTATTAAAATTCTTAAAATGTTGATAAGAGATCTTAAAAGGTATGGTTTTATTAAAGAGCTCTCAGATTGGAGAGTATAGAAGTGTTCAATTGTAAGGTAACCACGAATGAGGGTCTCATAGACACCACTCCACGAATTGGATTCTCATTTCTGCTTCAACTCTCGTTGTTTGGGATTATAGTGAGAACTGCTTTTTGCTCTCAAGTTTCAAACATTGCTTTGGAATAATGATGGAAATCCATATTTTATCGCCTTCTTGTCAAGTGAAGGGTAGGGTTGGGTAGGATAGAAAAAGCTAGCATAATTCTTTACTTATAATCCATAAAACATTTCAAATCATGAATTCTTTTATATTTTCTGCTATTAATAGTATCTAATAGTAGTTCAAAATTTTATGACATACTAATGATTTTAAAAACTATTTGACAGACATTTAATTTAATTATTCATTTATTTTGTCATTTCATAGCTTTGTTTGAAACGAAATGCAATGAATTTAAATATGAAATCAATAAAAGCATAGACAAAGAGTGAAGTGTTTTGAGAAAACCATTAGAGAAAGAGTCGATCAAACATTGAGAGCAACGGAACAACTAATTTAATCATTTCATTTGATAAACACAAGTCATTAAAATTAAATTTTAGTTTTAAGACTCATTCGAAGTCCATGTTTTGAATTTTAAATTTTAAGGTTTTATACAACTTTTGAATCATTTAATGTTTATTAGAATCTCTTGTCATAGAAATTATTGACTCAAACAGTGATGACTACTGTGAGACAACTTAAACAAATTTAACCATTGGATCCATTTCTATACAAATTATAGCTTTTATGAAAAATCACTCGAAGAGAAGGAGTGTTAGCTTCTGAAGCCAAGAGTTACACAACTGTTTTGGTGATTCTCCTTCAGGTCATCTCTGATTGTTTATATGTTTAGCCTATAATTCTATTAGTGTTTGAATGCGAATCACATTCAAGACTTCGTTCTCTGAATTTAATAACAGAAATTAAATTTCTATTTTGTTATGTTTTGAGACAAATCTTTTGTTATATAATTGAGAGCGTCTTTACTTTTAACTCCTAATGGAATAGAAAGAGCCAATTGTCTCACATTCTATAAATATCTGAGTAGGGAATGAAATGTTCATTAAATTTCTAATTTATCTGATTCATTTTTATTATCTCTGTCTTAATGTAAGAACAAATGAAATCGTTTTTACTTTCATTTTATTGACGCATTTTATAGTAATATCACGTCTCAAATGACTTTCTGGCGATGTTTTCTACTAAACCTCCAGTTTTAGTATTAAATTCATCCAAATATCACGAATACAACATATTTTATATCTAATCAAGCATTTAATTAAGTTTGAGAATAGATCCTGATTAATTTTTCATATGCTATCATTTTATTCATATATCACTAAATTGTGATTAAATTGGAAATACTCTTAGAAGCAGTTCCATTAACCCGATGAATCTGATATGTCTGTCTTCACCATGGAAATTAGAATCCTGTTAAATAGTTTTCATCGGCAAATGCCCACGATGATACCTGATAGTGGTGAAAGAAACTTTTAAAAAAAAGAAGAATTTTAACCATTGAATTAAAAATTTATTCATAACTCTCACAAAAATGAAATATTATTCACAGATTCGAGTTTATGTATCACATAATCTCACATAAAACTGAAAGTCAAATTCAAAATTTGTGTAATTTTCATGGTGGACAAACATTAAACTCACCCGGCTTAACCAGACTCACCCAGAGTATTTCTAATTAAGCGTTATTAAAAAAAATCTACAATTTATAAATCAAATCATTAATAAATAGTTATATATTAAAATTAACCCTACCAAATTGAAGAATAATTTTATACATTGAAGAATTTACATTTATTAATGTTTTTCAAGTTAAGCATAAAATAGTGCTGTCACTTATTTTGCTTTAAATCCGCTAATTTAAAGCAAACTAAGGATGAATTCAGTTTAATCCAGTTTATTTAAATAAATTACCTAGAATGGTTTATTTTGACTGACGCTCAATATCCGTGGTATTATTTAGTGTTTTTGGGTAATATTAAATATCCTTTGAGAAACTAACGATTATAGGTATTTTGGAATATACTATAAAATTGATATGTTATAGCAAGGAAGTATTAATAATTTTCCAATTAAAATAGCAAATAGCACAAATACTTACAGCTTAAAAGTTAAAAGTAGTACAATATTATTGTATAATATCTAAGAACGCGTAAAAATTGAATTGATTTTGCATAAAAAAGTAATCAAAAACATTTAAAGGCAATTGAAAATTTAATTATACGTCAATTATAAAGTCAATTACAAAATGTTGATTTCAACTTATTTAAGAAACACAACATTTTTATCAATTTAAGAATTAATATTTCAAGAAATTATTATTGCTATGAAATGTGAGCTAATTTTATAAATCCTTTTACAAGGGTAAATTGATTTAATTAAAGATCAAATGTTTTTTACTTATCCTTTTCGTTGTTTAATTCAAGACATTCTGTATTTTAATTCAGTTTTAATCATATTTTTTATGCTGAAAACTTTGTGCGAATTTTGTTAATTTCTAATTAATTATTGAATGTAACCTCAATTTGATTCCTAACGCCGAGAAAAGGACTTCTATTTGGATGTAATTAACAGCAATTCTCAACATTTATCTATAATCACAGGTCTGGAAAACATAGAGTCAGACAATGAGTCTTCAATTCTGTATAAGAATTCTTTAGAGGAGAAAATTACATCAATTTTGAGGAGAGCGAGAAATTCGTTATTTATCAAGATTTCCAACTATTTCACCCTTTCCTATATCTACCACTTTAGTGTAACGAATCTAAAAGCATAAAAGATATTCACATTTCATTAATATTACAAATTTCAGTTTCAAATGTTATTTACTGATAAAAAACAGGACTGCAAACGGAGGTTAAATCCCTCAAATAAAATTGATCATCTTTATATTTTTGTGCTAAAATCCGAAAAAAATCGGTCCAAAAATTTTGTTTATGATTTAGCAAATTTTGTTAATTTAACTGGATATAAAACAGAATTTATAACAATTTAAATTTAACTTTTAAATGGATGGATTTTGCACAGCCCTGGATAGAGATGTATCATATTATAGGAATTCATACAGTTTAGGAAAAAACATTGGAATCCAAGAATGAAATCTTTAAGATCATAGAATTTCTGAACAGAAATTATTAATGATGTGAAACAACCGGAAATTATTTGCACTGATTTTCTTCTTCCGCTCAAACATTTGTTCCTAAAATGAATGTAATTTTTCTCAAATAGAATTCTAGCCTTTTATTAAAGAACTGAAGAATAATTTAGATAATCTTAGGTTTAAATAAAAAAAATTCTCCAAGGGGGAGAGGGGTTCACGTCAAATCCTTCTCTTGATTAAGCTGATTTAAGCCTCCATTTAGGGTTGGCACGGAGAAAGTTTCTCGAGAAATATTCTTAGAAATTTTTCTCGAAATATTTCTATTCAAATTTTAATTGCATGGGCCTCCCATAGAGAAGGAAATATTCCCCGAGAAATATTTCTTAAAAGCAAAAGATTCTTTCTATTTTGCCAACCCTACCTCCATTATAAATTTGACTCAATTTAAACTGGATTTTATCAAAATGATTCCAAAACCCCCTAACTCATTAAATTGGCAAAGCTAGATAATTTGAAACAGATGACTAAAACATTCTAAATGTGATTCACTCATTAATAAGTTATTATACATTAATGTATTATTTCAATGAATAGATTTATAATTAATTTATTTCTCAAATTGATTGTAAGTCCATCCGATTTAATCGGAATATGAAACACATTTTCGATGAATTTATTAAATCGTGAAAAACATTATCGAATTTTTTTATTGAGAATATTATTGATTAAAAATTGTGACAAAAATGAATAATGACTTCATGTGAAAGCGATGGCAACTCATAAGCACTGAATTTATTACATGTGAACCACTGCTTATGCACTCAATTCTAAGTGAATACTAATCTATTCTTTTCGATAGCATTCAAATCAAAAAATTGATTAATTTTTATAAATTTATTTAATTTTTAATCTAATCTTCAAAAGTAAGTCCAAATCAAACTTTATTCAAACAGTAATATAAAGGAAATCCATTTGAATAATAAAAGAATTTACAAGAAATCCGGTCCTTTCAAACTCAACTTATATTTTAAAATGCTTTCTCTAACTAAAAGTGAATATAGATCTTCAGTTTAAAAACATTGGAAATGACTTTAATATCAGTTGTATACCGGGTTCTATAAAAAAAAGAAACCTGGTCATTATTGAAAGATCTTAGATCATCTGAGGGCAATTATGTAAATAAACCCATATAAAGCTAATAATTTGCAAAGCACCAACAGTTGACTAATATCGGGGAAAACTGTATAAGAGTTCAGGAATTTTTTGGGTGTTGTAATTTGAATTTTATCATTTTGAAGATAATATTCATAAACTTGATGCTAATTTCTCATTTCCACACATTTATCCTAAATCGTAGTGAGAAATAAATGGTTTACTTTAATATAGGGCCATCTACTTCAAACTTTAGGGGGCGGAGTGGGGAGAGGAAGTAAAATGGCCGATTTATTCGCGAAGCTTAAGGAGGTTTTAGGGGAGGGTGAAATGGCGACCGAAAAAGACGCTTTTTCCCCTAAATACACATAAAATGGTCGTTTTTGGCATAAATTAGTCATAAATTTAGGTTAAGTTTAGTTTAAACCCAATTAAATTAACGAAATTAGCAAAAATGGGGGAAAAATGGCCTTCAGCCAAAATAGAGGGGGCCCTAGTTTCTCTGCCATTTACCCCTTGAGTTTTAAGCTCTATAATACATCTAGGTTTAATGCAGGGATAAACCAGTGAAGGTCCGGCGAGGCTGTCGGGGCAACAAAATAATGTCCCATAAACTTTTCTCTAAATACGATGCACTAAACCGGGGATAGAGGGCATCTAGATACCACTAACTTAATTTATTTTGTCAATTACCTGATTTATCCTGATACCGTATAAGTTATACATGTATGGTATGACTTAAAATGTTCTCTAAAATTGTAAACTAACTTATAAATTAAAAGTGATAATGAATTGACCCGAAATATATTTTAAATGATCGCTTCAAAGGTTTCTCTAAATCATAAATCAAATCTTTTAAACGAATCATTTGATCTGTAGATTGCAAGGATAGTTGGCTAATACATTGACATCCATTTGAAATTGGATTTGAAGAAGATTTGAGACAATAATACTATTGTTAAAACTCAGAAATATTTAGTTTAATTACATGAAAAATATTAGTAATGAAATGTTTCAGAACTCTTCGACCAATTTCTCAAATAATAGTCTCCGGATTTTCAGATAATTAATTTTCTGGTCTCTTATTCTCCGCAGATATTTCATTATTTATTTCCTAATATAATGTTTAGAGTAAATCAGAGCCCTTTCATACTCTGTTGGGTTTTATATCACTTATACTTTTCTTTATCCGTAATAATACTAACGATGAGCCGAACGCCACATCAAGTGAACAGAAATACGATTTAATTCGTTTGTATGAATTGAAGATCGGTTTGAGTTTTCTATACAGACAACTTGCTCAATCTCAACCATTTACAAAGGGGTATTCTTACTGGACAATGAAGGAGGTTTCAGAAAATATTTTCCCCTCTTTAGCATTAAAAATAATGATCAAAGAGTTTGCATTGATTACAAAAAAAATGCTAGTATTTTGAAATTTCAGTGAATAGCTGTTTAGTTTAATTCTTAAATTTGATTTGTACAATATTTTTGAATGAGCAATGTACCAAACAAATTCAATTATATCTTACTAGAGTGACAAATAATTACTCACAAAGTAAATGACATGATTTTGCATAATATTCAATGTGAGGGAATCTCATATTCACCGAAAAAGTAGTGACTTCCTTAAGGACCACAACGCACACACAGTACAGTATTTAATGAAGATATTGAAGAGAAACTTAATTTTAAGTAAATCTGTGTTTGAAATTATTAAATTGTTTTTAACCGAATTACCCATTTTATAATTTTTATCTGACTGACAAACGTATCACTACGATCGCATTTTACCAAGATACGCTTGGAATTTTTTGGTCAAATTTAGTGTTTTAATATGGTAGCATAGACAAATTATCCAATGTATGGGAAATGCTTAACTTTGAGCTCAACGCGAAAATTATGATCTGGACAATATTGGTAAACATTTTCTTGCATAATATCTTTAGACAATAATACAGAATACGGTATCAATTTTGAGGCAATTCTATGAGGAAACAAAATAAAAATTGGAGACACTATTGATTGGTGACGACAAGGCTTTCCACTCATAATGAGTGAAGTAATGGTCATTAAGCCCACAATAGTTTTGTTGAGTTGCACCGGAAGTCTTCAGGTTTGGAGAGGACTATAAAACAATTCCTTACTTACTTTGCAATACAAAAGAATTGAACCCTATTTGACTTAAGAGGTCTTTTGTAGAATTGAGAAATTGACCCAGTTCTAAAACATTAAGGTTTACGGACACAATCTATCAAGTAGATTTGATGCATTTGTCCTCATGGCTTCTGTGCGTAAATTTAGTCAAACCTAATATACCTTTTGTACAATAATTGATTCAATGGTTTAGGATTTATCACACATTGGAAGGCAACCAATCAAACAGTTTCGACATTTCGTGAAATTAATTACAAAAAGTGGCGAATAACTAAAGATTGTCAACAGAGAGATGGGTTGTATTGAGTTGTGTTGGATGTGTACAGTGTAACTTTATCAACATTAAATTTAGATTGCATTCAAGTGTTACTCAAGCCTTTAGGACAGTGGTATCCATAATTTATTCGATACTGTGCTGAGTCTGTGCCTGTTTTCATATGCGATACTCGTCTCAAAGCAAGTGATTCATAAAATTCTGAATTAGAACGACTGAAATATTTCTTTTGTTAATGGTCAAATTTGTTTTTCAACAAGATGACAATAAATCTAAAATATTAAACATGATAGAAAATTAAAAAAAATTCCCCATTGGGTAGTTTAAGCCTTGATTAAAGTTATAATTTATAAGTTATAATTTGTAACCATATAAATAGATTAGATTTTACTCAAATATACCTTAACACGATGAGTCTTTATGTTGATTTTTAGATAATTACACCTTTATTTAAACTAGCTACTGGAAAAATCTTTAATTTTCTAATATGCTTAATGTTTCAGATTCTTTGTAATCTTGTGAAGATATAATTTTCACAAGTAATCAAAGAACAGTGGTTGCAATCCTACTCCAATCTCAAGGAGGTATGGGGGAGGGGGTAATGGCTGTCATTTTAGCTCACTGGATAGATCTTGTGCTTGTCCATAGACTTAATGTTAAGATTTTCAAAATCTCAGGGGATATTTGCCAAATATCTCGGACCTCAGGGGTGTATCGGCGAATACCTTTCCCTATGGCTACCCCTGCCAAAAAATATTTTAGTCAATGAGTAGTCATAAAAAGCATTAAGAACATGATGGAGAGGAACTAATTTCTCTTTAATTGAGCTTAAATTTGATAAAGAAGACTTTACTAAGATAAATTGCAAACCTAATAATATAAGTATTTTTATTTCTTCGGTCATTCCTGAACTCAATTCAATTTCTATGTTATGAATATAAAAATCAATACAAAATTGAAGAAAACGTATCCTTTATTTCCATTATATAAATATTTTCTATTATTCTTTGATTTAATATTCAATAACTTCACGTATGTCTGCAAACATTCAATCTATTGGCGAATATTTTTGAATATTTCTCAAATATTTCAAATGTTTTCGTGTCATATAACTGAAGATTTCGATTCAAAACAAATAAAAACTATAATTTAATTTTTCAAATATTTATTTTGGTTCTTGACAATGGTAAATTTTAAAATAATCTTAGCTTTGCTAGGCATGAATTAAGTAATTAAACTTGTCTGGGTCTTTGCTTGATAAAGATGTGCAATCCTATAAAAAAATATTAGCACAAAACTTATACAATAAATCACTCACTCGTTATATTTTTAAATGTTAGGTTTTAAATTTTGGTTGTGTAGGCTGTTCTTGCATAGATATAATGTTAAAATTCTTTCAATCTCCTAATTGTTATATTTCCCAATTTGTTAGGCATTTTTAGCCGAAATTAGGGACAAAGTCTTTCAATTGTTATGTTTTGCATCATTTTGTGTAATATTTTATCTAAAATATAAAATCAAAATTTGTTTGAC
>JAQIWF010001254.1:0-12725 GCA_034694965.1 Ceratozetes gracilis | reverse complement strand
ACTAAATGTAAATTCTTATCATCTCTGCATTTACTTTTCGTTTTTCACAAAGTATTCAATGTTTTTGACATTTACTCGGTTTTAGATCTGTTAATCACTGATAAAAAGTTAAAATTAGTAATCTTACTCAATTACAAACACACTTTTGTGTTAATATCTGTACTTATTAATAGTACCATTTATAAATTAGACAACTATCAAGTAAACTTATTCATTCAATTAAATATTCATTAGAAGTGATGGCAATTATTAAATGTACTTTAAGTTCATTTTAAAACTAATTAGTAAAACACTGAATAATAATTAGCGGATATAAAGAAGTATTAATTTTATCCCTAATTTATTTCACTTGAATTTACGTGAGAATAAAAAACGAGAATCAGTTTGACGTAATCAGCGCTTTTTAGCAAGCTCAAATCAAATTGATTGCTTTAAGCTGTAGGGAAATCTATTGACATCCATATTTGATGACATTTGAGAAAATGATCTTGCAAAATTATAATTTGAAGGTCTATTTTAACAATAAAAACATATTTTCGGCTTTTCTTTGCCTACACTTATTTTGTCAATGAGAATACTCTTGTTCAGTTAAATAGCCAAAAAAACAAATATTAGAAACTGAATAAATTTGAGCTAATCGTTGGCTAATCACCAACTAATGCATTACTAACACAATTGCTTTCAAAGTGTAAATTGAAGCCAATCTCTGACCTAATCTTATTACAAGTCTTTTATTTAAGCCCTCAAAGGGTTATATATTTCCTCGATTATAACCATGTCTTTAAAAAAAAGATAAGACTTGTTATGTGAGATAAAGTATTTAACGACCAAACAATTGAAAGCAAATTAAACATCAATGAAGTTATGAACAAAAAAGCGCTAAAATTAGCACAAAATCAAACTTACATTCATTTGTCTGATTGAAAGTCACATCAGTTTGAGAACTGAGGGATGAATTTGTAGGCAAAAGACCATTGTTTGCACTCAATATACACTCAATTAATGAGATATAAATCAATATTTTCATAGATATACACAATTTGTTGAAAATAAAGTGCATTATTTAAGAGACTATTTGTGAAAATGTGATTTAAAGGAGATTCAAATGCATTGAGTGATCGCACGCTTTGAATGTTACGTGACTTTCAATCGCTCTGTTATTTGGGTTCATTCAAAACCAGTCCTTCTCTCAGAGAGTGTCTCACAAATACTGTCCACAAAATAGAGGAATCCTCTCAAGTGGTTCACCAAATATAAGCACTGAATGAAGCACTCATTTGAGGCATTCCTAAAGTCAAGTGACGTTCTCTATGTCTCTCACAACTCAGTCTGACTGACGATTAGGGGTCATCTCAAGGAGTATACACTCTATTGGACACTCGTAGTCACGTGAAACGCACATGAATTCAATATTATTAACATTTTGATGCATTAAAATCAATTCAATCAATTTCTTGGCAGTAATTTTGTCGTATATTTATTGTCCCTTAAACTAGAGATAAATATGAGACACAATTTGACATAGATTCAATTTAACAATACAAGTATTACGAGGTGCTCACAGAAAGATGTCAAGTTTGGCTCAAATATTGCTCTTTTAAACGAAGTCCTTTTTGTAACAAATGTGTCAATTTTTTAACATTACGTCAAAAATCCAATTGAAAAAAATGATTGAAATATTGATTTGTCGTATCATATGATTCATTAATTGACTCATATTTTGTTTGGCAAACAAACATCGATTTGAATCGGATTTCCTCTCTCATCACAAAACATCCTCTTTTATTTGGAATAAGTTAACCAAGCTTACACAAGCAATTCACAAAAAGCTAATTTTAAGTCCAATCAGCGTTTCTTTTTAATTTTAGTGTAACTGTTGTACAGATCTTAAGGAAACAGTATGTCGACCATTAAATCATCTAGTAACATTGAATCACACTAATCCCCTTGTTAAATTTAAGTGACTAAAATTCAAAAATTTAAATGCTTTAAGAAAAATGAGGTTAGAATTGATTAGAGGATTAATGTGATTCAATGTTGCTAGATGATTCAACACTCTCCTTAAAATGTGTACATTTGAGAGATAAAACTGAGCAATGCACTGAAGTGGGTTTTAAGTAGTAGGTTTAGGCACATTACTGTAGCTCCCAAGCTGAGGCAGTTTCTGGAGGCAGTTTTGAAGTTTAATATTTTGTATTTGAGATGGCTCTTAACAAAACCTGATATTGATTTTATGTCAATATTGTGCCAGCATTTATAATGGTCAAACAGGTTTTGTTAAGCGCCACCTCAAATACAAAATATTAAACTTCAAAACTGCCTCCATAAACTGCCTCAGCTTGGGAGCTACAGTTATAACAGAATAAATTTTGCCCTTTTTAGCCAATAATCGGAACATATTTGAAATAACATTTTGTTTCTTTGTGTAAATCCAATGCAGACAATAATTTGTGAAAATTACGGACACTTTTCCCTCAATTTCTTTTAATTCTGTTCGCAATTCATTCCAATCGAGGCTTAAATCCTGAGTTAAATATTGGATATTATCTCCAGAATTGTTTTGTTCGGCGAATTCAATCATTTTGTGGTCCAAATCGATACCAAAGACATGCTTTACTCTTGGAATCTGATTCAAAAGGACAGTTAGATTTCCAGGACCGCAACCGATGTCCACAATGTATTCGATATCTCTATTCAATAATCAAATATTGCATGTTCAATATTTAACAAAAAAATATGCAAATGTTTAAAAAAATGATAATTAATTCCTACCTTTTGCTACATTTGAAAACTGTATTTGAAAACTTTAATTTCTGCAAGTTAAGAATAGATTTTCAAAAATCCAAAGGTAATAATGCGACTCATCTTACAAAAACTATTTACCTAATTATTCACTCATATATTATTGCAATGTGAATGTTTGTTTTAACATGATTACATAATTTATTACACGTTAAAAATAACCGTTAAATTAAGACGCATAAATTGTACACTAACAAGGAATAATCCCCGGAGAAAAACGTCATATGCAGTTGAAATTATACTCATTCGAATCTTTATCAAGAGTAGATTCCAAAAATGTAAATTTTATCTGCGAATCGCCATGACCAAGTCCTTTTCTGAGGCCCGAAAGTTCCAAGAATAGAACGTGGAAATAAGATTTTGAAGATTAGTTTTTGAAACATGAGTTTTAAACCTTAATCAGTTCAGCAATAGTTTAATAGCATTGAGTTTAAATGAACTTTTGAAAACAATATTCAGGTTTTTATTATAATAAGTCAGTGATAGTATACTTGAAATACTTATTAAAATTGAACTTTTAAATTGTGCTTACTTATTGAGCAAATATCCACCAAAATTCATGTTTCAAAAACTAATCTTCAAAATCTTATTTCCACGTTCCATTCTTGGAACTTTCGAGCCTCAGAAAAGGACTTGGTCATGGCGATTCGCAGATAAAATTTACATTTTTTGGAATCTATTCTTGATAAAGATTCGAATGAATATAATTTCAACTGCATATGACGTTTTTCTCCCGGGATTATTCCGAGTAAGTTTTTAGCCCTTAAAATTTTTTGGCTGACTCTGATCCAGAGCAATCAAAATTCTTGAAAAACTGCCCATGCACAATACAGAATACATAAAATTAGAGAGGTTTAACTTGCTGCTTTTAACTTAAAGTTATGAATATACTACAATTAGGGACTAATTGGAACAATAACCTTCAATTTGGTTTGTAATGTGATCTTGTAAAAATAATATACTAGTTTGATAAATGTGCATGGTAAATTAATGAGTGTTTGGATTGCCTATAATTTTTGTTGGTTTACAACATTGGGTTAGAAATTTGAGGATTAATTGACACAAATTGTTATGCAATCAAAGAATGCAAACAATATCTCAATAATTAAATCGTTTGTTAATTAATTCAATTAAAAGTCAATTTCAATGATTTTGTGTCAATCGTTATGATTGGCTCACAAACAAAGTGACACAAAAGTCAAGTCGAGTCCCCCTTCTGTCAGATTTGAGTCAAAATAAAGAGACAAAAATGGCGGTCTTTTTGCCATCTATTATCTTGCAATTGTCTAAAATGCCGGCAATCCTTTAGATTAATCAATTAATTGCCACTAATTTGGTCCACAACTCAAAGTTAATTACGTGAACTCTTCGCCGAAAGCCCACAATCATGTCTTCAGACGAATTCAACACCGATTCTGACTCTTCGGTCGATACAAAGCCATCGAAGAATAAATCAAATCCTAAGAAAAAGTTAAGCGTTGAGCGGATATATCAGAAGAAGACTCAATTGGAACACATTCTTCTCAGACCTGACACTTATATCGGATCCGTTGAAACTGAAACCAAAGTATGTCTTCTTTGCAATTATTAACAATTGTTTGAATAATAAGACAATTGTTTACAAATATTAATGATTTGTTTGACAGCAAATGTGGGTCTTTGATGAAGAGGGAGGAATGCAGTTAAGAGACATTTCATACGTTCCCGGACTCTACAAGATCTTCGACGAAGTGTTGGTCAACGCAGCAGACAATAAACAAAGAGATAAATCCATGTCTTGTATTCGCGTTGATATCGATGCGTAAGATTTGCTTCAATTGAATATATTTTGTATTGATATGATTTGAAACCATTAGAGAGAAGAATGAGATAACTGTCTTCAATAACGGCAAAGGAATTCCTACCACTGAGCACAAGGATGAGAAGATGTATGTCCCGACTCTCATATTCGGCCATTTGCTCACTTCATCCAATTATGACGACAAGGAGAAGAAAGTGGTCGGCGGTCGCAACGGTTACGGCGCCAAACTCTGCAATATATTCAGCACTCGATTCAAAGTAGAGACGAGTTGTAAGGAATACAAGAAAGCCTTCTCTCAGGTCTGGACCGATAACATGATGAACACAAAAGAGCCAAAACTGACCGTCAGCTCAGGCGAGGATTTCACACGAATTACATTTAGCCCGGATCTGTCTAAATTCAACATGACTCATTTGGACAAAGACATTGTCGCCCTCTTCTCCCGCCGGGCCTATGATGTGGCCGGAAGTTCCAAAGGAGTCAAAGTTTTCCTTAACGGCAAACGACTCCCCGTTAATGGATTTAAAGACTATATCGAACAGTTTATTAAAGACAAAGAGGATGAGATGGGAAACCCTCTCAAAATAGCATATGAAGTGGCGAACAATCGCTGGGAAGTGGGGGTAACGGTCAGCGATAAAGGCTTCCAACAGATCTCTTTCGTGAACAGTATCGCCACCACCAGAGGTGGTAAACATGTAGACTATGTCGCCGATCAAATTGTCCATAAAATGGTAGATATTATTAAGAAGAAGAACAAAGCGGGGGTTAATGTGAAGCCCTTCCAAATCAAAAACCATTTGTGGGTTTTTGTCAATTGTCTGATAGAAAACCCGACGTTTGACTCTCAGACCAAAGAGACGATGACTTTGCAGAGCAAAAGCTTTGGTTCCAAATGCAGTCCAACCGATAAGTTCTTCAATTCGGTCAATAAGATTGGGGTCATTGAGTCAGTGATGTCTTGGGTTCGGTTTAAAGCACAGACAGAACTGTCAAAACAGTGCCATTCAAAGAAACAGTCCAAACTAAAGGGTATTCCCAAACTGGAGGACGCAAACGATGCCGGCACTAGAAATTCAATCGATTGCACTCTTATTTTAACTGAAGGCGATTCCGCCAAATCTTTAGTCGTGGCCGGACTTGGAGTCATTGGTCGTGACAAATATGGTGTCTTTCCTCTTAGAGGAAAGATGCTTAACGTGAGGGAAGCCACTCATAAACAAATTCTTGAGAATCAAGAGATCAATAATTTGATTAAAATTTTGGGCCTTCAGTACAAAAAACAGTATTCAACGCCCGATGACATCAAGACATTGCGTTACGGAAAACTCATGATAATGACTGACCAGGATCAAGATGGATCTCACATCAAGGGTTTACTTATTAATTTCATTCATTATAATTGGCCCAAACTTCTGGAACTCAACTTTTTGGAAGAATTTATTACTCCTATCGTCAAAGTCTCCAAAGGAGGTGACGGAAAATCCTTCTATAGTTTACCCGAATTTGAAGAATGGAAGAAAGAGACCCACAATTGGAGCGCCTGGAAAATCAAGTACTATAAGGGTTAGTCCACATTGTGTTGAAACTGTGTTAACTGTTGTATAACTGTTGTAATAGGTTTGGGAACATCGACTGCAGTCGAAGCCAAAGAGTATTTTCAAGATATGCGGAGACATAGAATCACTTTCAAGTATACCGGCACTGATGACGACCACACTATTAAATTGGCGTTTAGTAAGAAAATGGTCGAACAGAGAAAGGATTGGCTCACAAATAGTATGGATGAGCGAAAAAAGAGACGAGAATTGGGTTTACCTGAAGTCTATTTATATGAAAGCAATACTCGAAGTGTTTCCTACAAAGACTTCGTTAATAAAGAGCTCATTCTCTTCAGTAATATGGATAACGAGCGGTCCATTCCCTCTATGATGGATGGACTCAAACCGGGACAGAGAAAAGTACTCTTCACTTGCTTTAAGCGAAATGATAAGCGAGAAGTAAAAGTGGCCCAATTGGCCGGTTCTGTGGGGGAGATCTCTGCTTACCACCATGGTGAGGTCTCCCTTATGTCAACAATCGTCAATTTAGCCCAGAATTTTGTTGGCAGTAATAATATTAATTTGCTTCAACCAATTGGTCAGTTTGGAACCCGTCTTCAGGGTGGAAAAGATGCAGCCAGTGCTCGATACATATTCACCATGCTCAGTCCTTTGGCCAGAAAAATATTCCCAGCTTTAGACGACCCGCTACTTAACCAACTCTATGACGACAATCTAAAGATTGAACCCGAATATTATGTTCCCATCATTCCAATGGTTTTAGTGAATGGCGCGGAAGGGATCGGCACCGGTTGGAGCACTAAAATACCTAATTATAATCCGAGAGATATCGTTGAAAACCTGCGGCGACTGATTAGAGGGGAAGAGCCACAAACAATGCAGCCCTGGTTTAAAGGATTTCGCGGAAAAATTACTCAAATCGATACTCAGAGGTTTATAATCAACGGAGAGGTCGGACTCTTAGATGGAAAGTCCTTCGAAATTACGGAACTTCCAGTCAGGACATGGACTCAAACATACAAAGAGTCAACTTTGGAAATATTGCTCCATGGAAATGATAAGACGCCATCTTTTATCAACGAATATAAGGAATATCACACAGAATCGACAGTTCGTTTTGTGGTGGGTCTGTCTGAGGCCAACCTAAACAAGTCTTTGACCGATGGAATACATAAAACATTTAAATTACAGTCTTCGCTGTCCATCACATCTATGGTATTGTTTGACCACAACGGGTGTCTTAAGAGATATGAAACACCCGAAGAAATATTGGAGGAGTATTTCCCCGTCAGACTTGAGTTCTATGTCAAGCGTAAGGCATATTATGAGGGAAAGCTGGAGGCAGAAGCCCTTAAGCTGGAAAATCAAGCAAGGTTCATTACTCAGAAGAATGACGGCGTTATTCGGATGGAAAACGTCAGGAAAAAGGATTTTATTCGACAACTCATTGAAAAACGGTATGATTCAGATCCAGTAAAGGCCTGGACTACTAGGAATGGATTGGCAGACAGTGACGATAGAAGTGATAGCGAAGAGTCTGATGTCGAAACATATGACAAGAGTAGTGACGCACCGAAGAAGTACAAGAAATATGATTTCGATTACTTGTTTGATATGTCGATGAGAAGTATGTTAAGAGAAAAAGTGGACGAACTCCTCAAACAGAGAGACAACAAAAAGCAAGAATTGGAAAGACTTAAAAGAATGACACCTGAAATGCTTTGGGAGGACGACCTCAACGCCTTTATGCAAGAATTAGATGCCGTTGAAGCACAGGAACGGCAATTGGCTGCCACTGGAAAGGCGATTAAATTATCCTCGAAGTCAACCTCTAATAAGTCAAGAAATACAACAAAATCAGGAAAACAAAGCTTTGATGCGAAGCCCTCGGAATTCGCCGAAAGAATTGAACCCAAAATTGATTTCGAAACTTATCGTAAAACAGAAAAAGCAGCCAAAAAGTTGACCGAAAAGAAGAAGAAAATGGATGAAAATACTCCAGAAAAGGATAACGACAGCGACGATGATATCGTACGACCACTTTCTGAACGAATCGGTGTTTCCCCGCAAATAATTGATGAAAAGAGAGCCAAATCTAAAAATCCAAAATCTTCTCTCATTACGGATCTGACCAATGAGTTCACCAAAAAAGAGGAAAAACCGAAGAATAAAAAGTCAGTGACACCGAAAAAGAGTGACACAAATAACAAGAAGAAGAAGTTAGCAAAAGGCGGCAAAAAGAAAAATCCCTGGTCTGACACAGAGTCTGAAGGAGAAGAAGACTATAATTTTCATGAGGACAGCGATGAAGCGCCGGAAGAATACATTCCATCGAATACAAGCACTCGAATAATTAAAACAACAAAAAAAGTGCCGAACGAGGACTCAGTCCAAGAAAAAGAGGAATCGGTTTCGTTTAGCACTACTGCCAACGAAGATCTCATTTCGAAGGTTTCCAATCATAAGACAAATGTAGTCTATGATAGCGATGAAGAACTCTTCGGAGCCGCCAAAAAAGTGGAATCTTCTAAGAGGACGAGTGAAGAGCTCTTTGACGCCATAATAACTAAAAAAGACGACAAACAAAATGGTGTCAATGAATCAAACAATGGTTTTACGAATGATGACAATCACAACGACGACAATTCAGACGATGACTCACAACACAAAAGACATAAATTGGAGACAATTTATGAAAACAAACCGACAAAGGCTTCAAAAAAAGCCTTCGATTCTGATTCAGATAAAGAGTTTGAACTCCAAGAAGAGGACGAACCCAAACCTAAACCCAAGGCTACAAAAGCTTCAAAAAAGGCATTTGATTCGGACAATGATTTGCCGAAATCTAAGCCTAAAAAGACTGGAAAACCCAAGAAAAAGAAGAATTTATCGGATTCTGAAGAGGAGGACAAACCTAAAAAGAAAAAAGTAATCTTTTCTTAAATAAATTCATAACAAAAATCATTTTATTCTCTTACAGACCAAGAAATCCAAAGATGTGCTCGAATTGGATGGCTTTGAAATACCGCCAGAATTAAGGGAGAAGTCGGGTCGTGTGCGACAACCCGTCAAATATAATTTCGGTGAAGACAGTGACAGCGACTGAATTGGTTCTCATATTTTCTTTATTTTATTGTAATTTATTTTAATATAATTTTCTTTTATTTTTATTTATCTAATATTTAATTTTTATTTATAAGATTTTCTAAGCATTTGTAATATAAAGTCATTTGTTTTTAATTTCAATTTTGACACTTTTTGACTAAAAATAAAAATAAAGAAATTTTTTCCAATTAATTAAAACTGGTTTTCATATAATTATATTGATTTCATTGATGATTGAGTTTCCGTTTCTAAAACTCATTGTTTTGCCATTAATTTGAATGAAAACCCAATTCATTGTCTTATTTGACATTTAATTATAGTTTAAAATAAATTCCGTTTCGACTCATTTATAAAACTATAAATCCTTGAGTTGTCGTAAATAAGTGATTAAAGGACTAAAATAGAGTTAAAGTGGACTTTATTGGGACGGAAATCGGTTAAAAATGATAATGAGGTGAGTCCTCATTATTGGAGGTCAATTCAACTATAATTGCTATCAAAAGTAATTGATTTATGCCTTAAAAGTGTTTGTTCTGGCAATCAATGAGTCTTAGACTTGAAGACAAGGCATCGATGCGTGAGAACTGCCTAATAATGTGTTCACCAATTAATTATAGACATATTAGATTCAACTTTGAATGTTATGCTTCAAATCAAATCCATTATTTGATTCACTATTACTTTACTCATCTAATGGGCTGAGCAGTCGAATGACATATTGGTCTCACTAATAAATGAACCTGATTCAATCTAAATTCATCAATTAACTTCCAAAATTATTAAATTACCAATGAATATGATTATGAGTAAGGTCAATGCACAGGATTGTTCATTTGTGATCGAACATTCAAATGAATGAAGTGAATGAGCTTGGTTATCTCTCATGTATAACCGGAATGTAAGTATGAAGTCATTGAATGAAATAATTTGCAATTAAAAAATAATTTCGAAATAATCTTTGTTTCTATAATTGGACTAAAATTAGCATTAATTAGATTTGCATTTTGTGTGCAACTCATCCCTCAATCGACTTCTGAATAATAATTTTCGTAATTTAACGCATTCTTCAAGTCTTTGCACATTTGATTAAAGAGAATATTTTAATCAAATATTTCAACTTTTTTTCTGAAGTAATTTTATTCAATAATTTATATTCTGTTATACATTACATGACAGACGGATAATAGCTTAACATATCTTCGATTATAATTACTTCAATTTCTGTCACATTATGTAAACTTATATTTGAAATTGTATTCAATTTTTCAGTCGATTATAGCATAGAAGAGATTGAGGTATAACTCAGAGTTAAACTACTCTCCCATTTGCCGCCCATCGCAAACATACTCCCAATAGTAGTCTCTTCGTTAACTCATCGATCATTAGAAAGTAGACACCACTGATAATTAAGGAGGTGTTCACAAATGTTAATGAATATTACAACGGATCAGCTCTTATGTCATACCATGAATACGGGTTTATCTCATAATAACTCATAACTTCTATATTTGTTTTCATATCATTTAAAACTTTAAATTAATTATTAATTAAACAAATTCTATATTTTTAAAAAGTTTTCATTCAATATATTTACAATTTTAAAGTAAAGAATTTAATTAAATGAGCATGCTCTTCTATTTTTGCAAATACAATTTATGAACCAATAAAATGTTGAGACCAAATGTTTTAAATTTACCATCTTGACAATTTGAAATGCATTATTCATAAGCTATAATTGCTTGCTATTAATTTTACTAATTATAATTTAAGACACTTAAAAAGTATATTCATTTAATAACTTTGAGCTAAAGTCGTATAAACTAAACTTGTTTCAATTTTATCTGAAATAGAACTGATATTAATATCGCCATTATTTGAATTTATAAATAAATTGTTCACAAATAAAATGTTTGCAATTTTCCGCTGTTTTGAACTCTAGTTTAATAACTAAAACAAATAATAGGAATTCATATATAAAACAAAAGAATTGATATAATTTACAAAAGTTTTCCCGAATTTCGTAAAAGTTTTTTTTTTGTAAAATAAAATCCCAAAAACATTTGCGAACAAAAATTTGGCACATTTTTCATTAGAAAAAAGAATTAATAGATGAGAGGAAAGGGTGGCCTCAAATGGGAAGCAAAAGAAGTTATATCAGATACAGTGGTTAATCAAATAAACTAATGATATTCAATATTATTGAATTGTGCTAATTATGAATTTTGAGTGGAGGAGCACCTCATATGGAGTTCCTCACAATTTATTATCTCAACATAAAGTAATCGAAGGTTTTCCTAAACTTCAACTTTATTTGCATATATTTTCATTCAAATTACAATTTATTACTAAAACAAGTGATTAAAAAAACTTTTTTATTATTATTACCTTTTACTTTACACTTTTAATATATGCATACACTGTACTTGGTCAACCATTTTATTATACAAATTAGGAGTGAATCGTACAATAAATGAAAGGCATTTTTAAAAATATATTCAAATAAAAATGAATATTTAGAGAATTAATTTATGAACATTGTATAACTTACTAAAAGACCAAGAGAAAATCAACATTTTCTATTGGTATAGTGTTTTGTTTCTGTGTAACATTTGATAATATGACACACAAGAGAGTTCATAAATTTAATTTAATATAGACAACCCAATAAAAGAATCATTGGTGCAGGACAAATTTTTCTCTTATTAAGAGGTTCCTTTATTTTGAGGTATGAAAATATGAGCAAAATATAGGTAAAACAATGATTTTATTTGTTATAAATACAGCATTAATACAATTACTGAAGTAATAGTCGACTAAAAAATTGAATACAATTTCAAATATAAGTTTACACAATAATAATGATAATAAATGCTAATTATTGAGAGGTTTTATTATAATTATGTTCTGTTAAGCATTTTCCTAATTTAGGTTTTTTTATTGATTTGAAATCAACAAAATCGAGAACTTCTTACAGTTTAATAAATTAATTCTCTTATTGAGAGCGTTTAGAATATGTTTAGAAATGTGTGATTCACCAAGAGAAATCTCTATAAATAAGAGGTTTTTTCTCTTTACTGGAAGTCTCTTATTCAAAAGTTTATTAAGATTAAATTTCCATAGACGCAATCATTGCAGACAAAATCTGTCATTAAGAGACCTTGATGATGACTCTTAATGAGAGTGGATTCCTCTTATTGAGGGGTCTAAAAATGTTTTAAGGGCTAAAAACTTGATTTGTAGTTTACATGATCTGGCTATTATTATAAATTTAAGGATTTTCGTTCACATTTATCATTACTCGTAATTGAAATAAAATCAACCTTTTGTTTTACTCGTTTATAGTTTAATATTAGAGAGTATTTCACTTATCTAAATAATGTTAGTATATTTTTGAAGCACTCCTATTATAATTCAAACTTCAAAAGTATGTGCATGATAAATGTTGAGCCTCAGTC
>JAQIWF010001253.1:0-12726 GCA_034694965.1 Ceratozetes gracilis | reverse complement strand
AGAAACTTTAATTGTGATTTAAAAATACATTGGGACGAATCTTCACTTTTTAAGATTACAGTTAGTCCTAATTCAGTCCCAAAACAATTTCTCTTTTCTCAATAGTAAGATTTAGCTGAATGAATTTAACCTTATTTCCCTAAGGTATAAAGGAACGAGGGTTTGGAAAACTGACCAAGTTCGGAAAAGCAAGCGAAATGTTTGAGTACTTTTCAAATTCTTCTTCGGCAGTCATGACCTGTAAAGAAGGCTGGAATCGGGGATTCGTTTACAAATTTATCACTAATTCTCGCAGTAATTGTTTTGTAAAATTTGATTGGTAATTATTATTACAGTTTTATCAAGGACCTGACCAACGACCTAGTTCTAAATACACCACTTGGGATGTTAAAGGCAGGAATGTCATTTATAATCAGAATTGGTTGGAGTATCCCTCTGGTGGTCTAACCGCAGCATTTCACAATAGGAATGTTACCGATCCGGTTATGATTGCGCTCAGGGATGATGATGTAGGTGAACTCATCTAGATTTATTCATGTTTAACTAACCATGGTCTTGCTCAAAATTGAAAGGTATTCTACTACTCAACTGTTGGCGAATTGTTTGCCCCTAAAGGCCGTCCGGTTAAACATTCCGAGAGTCATGAGAAACTACCGACGGGAGTGACCGCCGCCTTTTCAATGCCCAACTCAATCATCTATTTATTCCGAGACAAACACTATTGCGTTCGGGAAATGTTTTACAATAGAAACCCTCCCTTTGTATGACTGACCCATAAGTTAAGTATATTTAAGACCAGAATTTTATTTAATTTTCTCTCCTTTAGTGTCCCGAATGGCGGGACTCAAGAGAACTGTTCGGTTGCTTTGGAGACACAAAACGGTCCACATCTGAGCCAAAGAAGAAGATCAATGATTTCAAGGCTATGAAAGACCTGTGCTCTGACCTCAATATAGATGACGCCGACAGGACGTGGCAGAGGGAAGACATGATATTCGTGTGGAGGAAAGACAAATTCTGGCGTTTAGCCGACTTTCCTAAAGGGCCCCGAGTTGTTGAGTCTGGTTTATCTGCTAAGAAGTGGAAACATTTTTCAGATAGCCCTGATGCTGTCTCAATTATCCAAGAGGGTATGAAAGGTTATCAGATTACAAATATTATTATGTTTGACTTAACCAAGGCAAGTTTAAAAGGGGTTGGCTTTATGCAATGTAGGATAAGTCTTGGTCCAGTTGGTACCCGGACAACAAACCATTTATGGGTTATAAAGTCTTTTGGGGTCAGCCCACAATATCCGGATTAATGTTTAAAGCACTGAGCAAGAAGTTTGAAGCAATGATGCGTATGTTTGGAAATTAACATACTCATTTTAATAATCTTCAACTGGTTTATTAGTATAGTGATTCACCTTGTATCTTTAATTTCAGATAATGGAGACATTAAAAAGCCATTAGTTCTTGGCTTCGAGGGATCATTAGTAAGGAAATGTTGCAAATATATAATTAATGTCTATCTGACCCCATATCAGGTGCATTATTTTTCCACATCCGGAATCGTTATGGTCCCTATGGGTGGCAGTCAAGTGGACAAAACTGAAGAGCACTGGCCTTCTGACATAACCGCCGCCTTTCGAATGGTAGACAATACGGTATACCTCTTCCGAGGAGATAAATATTGTCATCGAATGTGGAACTGTTCTGACAAAGAGACCAGTTGTGTGAGTGACCACTCATTTCCATCTATTAAACAATTTAATGATAATTTCATTGTTCTCTTAAGTGTAAGGATTGGAAAGAAGTAAAAGAGTTATTCAAATGTGATTCCGTTGACAACTATTCCATCGATGGAAGTGATGTTAAGGACAAAGATTATAGTGGAAATGGTGGTGAAGAAGAACCCATTAAAGGGAGTGACAGTTTTGAAAATTCGATTATGGACAACTTGATTGAAGGGGAAAGTGATAGTGATTCCAAAGGCAGAAGTACTGAGCAAGAAGTTATGGATACCACTGAAGAGGAAGCTATGGATACCAATGAAGGAGAAGAAAGAACTGAAGCGCCAAAGAAGGAGAATAATAATATGAAGAAGAAGAGAGTGGGACCAAATATTCTCCCTACTCCCAAGCCTGATAAATGAACAGGTTATAATCATGGTGAGATCACTCAAAGTCAGTCAACTCAAAGTTAATTTGTTCTTGAAAACATTTTACACATAAACTTACTTTGTTAACATGAAATTATTAATAATAACTACAATAAAATTTGTGTTAGGTAATAATTTAGGTAATGATTTTTCAAAATACCCCCAGATTTAATGCTTGTTCATAGACGTAATATTAAGGGTTTCAAAATCCTAGGGGGGTATTTGGCAAATTTTTAAATCCTTAAGATGAGTATAGCTAGACCTCCTTGCGCATTCCTGCAGGTAATTATTGATGTCAATTGTGATGAATTTTGAATAAATAGTTAGTCTTTTATTTATATATTGCAAATCGTTTTTAAAATTTGTATTCAAGGTTTTAATAAATTATCAAGCCAACTTATTCAATATCTGAGAATATCCTGTTGAATGCGGCTGCCTCCGCATACTGTAAAGAATGGGGACGCCATTCCTCAGGGCAGGGGTCTTTATAGGCACTTTTGAGTTTCAACAGCTTGACATTAGAAGCGTAAAAGTTAACCAGTCTCCTATTAGAACCTATGATATTTTTCAATGTTTTTTGAAAGTCCTTGCCAACAGCTTCCAATGTATTTACTTCATGATTATTGAGAAGACTGTAATTTAGAAAATTAATACATTTTGAATATGGTAGAATTTTGAAAATAACCCAATCAAATCCTTGAAGGTTACTTTGCTTCCTGGCGTAGCAGCTTCAATTAGCTTGTTAAGGGTTTCCTTTCTAATTAATTCCATTTTGTCAACTGCATTATTCATTGCGTTGAAAATGTCCAAGGCAATTGCTCGCTGTGCTTTATTCTTGCAGTAATACATAAGCATCCTGGACCTGTCAATACTAGTCAAACGGGTCAAGATCTGGATATGACTGTTATCAGGAAACGCCTCATCGAAAAAGGTTATAATTTTGTCGTTATGTAAGAGTGAATTTCTATATTATAATAATTAATTAATTAATTAATTAGCTTAGTCAACAAAATAAGTGTGATGTGCATGGACATTTAATATTAATCTTATTTAACTTGGTAAATTTTCGGTTGTACAAGCTTATCTGGGAAAATTTAGATATAGACCTTTAATGTTGCTAAATTAAAGTGAATAATTGCTGATACAAAATATCTTATGTCCTAGCACATCATAAAACACCTTGATACTGACAGACAGTATTGTTGCATAGATGAGTCATTTTTGGGCCAAAGAATGTTGGGATCGCCGACGCGCCACACGTCAGACAGCAGGCCATCGATCTCTTGGCAATTGTTAGTCTCATTACCATAGGTCTCAGTTAACAAACTTAGCACTAGAATGTAAGCAAGCTCAATTTATTTATTATTTAATTGATTTGAACTTACCGAAATATAGTTGTATTAGTAATAGTATCAGGATCATTGTATGCAAATATAATGGTTGTATTGACATCAGGGGTAGTCAACCAATTCAAATATCAGCTAACAGGGGGTTTAAAAGGGAGTTGTTTTGAGAAATTAATTAGTAGTTGTATATAAAAGTGACTAAATAAATAGAATCTGCTCTTAATTCTGGAAAAAAGATTAGAATATTTACTGTAAAAGCCATTTACCGCAAAATGGGTTTACTTGTCAGGGAGATTAGTAAATGTCCCCTATGACTACCCCTGATAAAAAACCAATATTTTTTTTATTTTTTAGATAAATATTGAAATATATTAAAATATCTTTAATTGGTTTAGTAATTAGCGCTTTCTTTAAGCAGTGTTACTAATATCTATAAATAAACAAGGTATACTAATTTAAGTTAATTTTATTACCAATTTAAAGACATTATGGTGTGAGATCCTAATTAACTAATAGTAATACTTAACATTAAATTAAATATATTTCCTTGATTAAGTACATTATTGGGAATTAACCAAATCATTCAATGAGTATGGTCATTTGCCAAATCAATGCCTTTTGATGCAAAGATTTAACCATAAAGGGATGCTGAAGGTGATTTGGTCAAGACTCTTATAACTCAAAATATGTCATTTATCTTTCCACTAGCTTTGCCTTCCCCTATTTAGCAAGATGGCCTCCAAAAACCATTTTGTGCGCCATTTTGCTAATTTAAACTGAATGTAACCTAAATTAAAGCGAATTTAACCGAAAAAAGGGTTAAAGAAATAAATAGATTTACCACAAACAACTATTGGACAGATCTTTGAAAATATTGAACAGGAGAGGAGCTTAAGAAGAATGTACCCAAGAAAGGACTTTTGTATACGGAAAGGCCATCTAGACTCTAGAATTAAAAATAAGAAATACCCTGATCCTACTTATACACTTTATTGAAATCTGTTTATGAGAAGAGAAGCTCACCAGGTTATCATCAAATTATGCTGAGCCACCATAGTTTTATTCCTATCCACAATCAGCTAAAAACTCTTGAAGAGCATATGAGAGGACAGTTTAAAAGATCCGCTAAATAGTGATAGAAATGAAAGCTTTGATTAAATAAAAGGCAACAAATAGTTAACTCTTAATGTGAATCAGATATCTCTTCATTTTTTCTTTACTTGGAAAACAGCCAAAGCTCAGAATAATGAGATGAGCAATGATGAACCCAACGCCCACTCCTGCCAACCCTCCCAAGTATTTTGTCAACCAATCCTTCACTATTGTGGTGCAGCCGTCGGTGTATTTGGCATAATTGGCGTCACAAGTCATGTCGTAGTCTATCCCATACCTAGTCTCTCCGCAACACGAGTTAGGGATTGCTCTTTGGTCCGGGTAACTGGTCTTGTTATCAATTCCGCAACACTTGAAGGCACCCTGGATCTCCTGCACGGCCTGATTCACCCGTAACAAGTTGGCGTTTTTAAATCGATTGAACACCTTTTCGATTCCGGTATTATTATTGTCCTCGACATTCGTTCGGTACTTGAAAACGAAGTAAACTCCTACGCACTGCACGATCATTACAATGAGAATCAATCCCAAATAAAAATATAGTAAATAATTTAAATCTTTCTCTTTAATGGTTCCGAAACTGACACAAACGAGGAACATGAACAGATTGAAGAACAGAACTACAACTCCCATGAACAGGATAGAGACCCCGATCTTCATATTGACGTCGAGAATAGTCTCGAAATTATCGCTCCAGTTGGCGATGGTCACACCCAACCACATGACGACACCGCCAAACACAAGCCATAAAAAGATGATGAGCACTTGGAGATACTTGATAAAATTGGCCATTGTTTGGCTTGATTAAGAATTTTAATTAAATATAATTAAAATATTCCATAAGTTATAAACTATACGTGATTTCATTAAATTTTTTATGTTATGCATCGCATTCTTTACAGAAATTTTAGATTAAATTCAATGGAAATTGTTAATTGATATCTTTGTCAGTAATTTAAGACATTTTGTAATTCTAAACAACTATTTGTTAACTTTTTAGACTTTTCAAGAAATCCTCAGAAAATATCTATAAATTGTTTGTAAGACTGATGTAAAGCATTCATTAGATTCTCATTCTTTAATTCAATCATTAATTAGTAGTCTTTAGTCTTATTAATGTCTCTGCACTCAGATTCTGGTCATTATTCCTGTCTTTTGTAAACTTAAAAATTATTCAAAAATGTAGTTATAATGTAATAGTCTATTACTAATAGAAATTTAATCTTTTGTAACTCAAAATTAACATCATTTTCATTTTCATTGAATCACAATTTTCTAATCTTATTGGTCTTAATCCTTGGTTTTAATCACTCTTCTCTGTGTAATCCTGATCATTTCTTGATCAACCTGGATCATATAACTCACTTATTAACATTTATGACCAATCAAACTTTAACAGAATTATCTTCATATTCTTTAATCAATTTACATTATTATAAACTAGCTAATTTCAAATTGAATGATGAGAAAAAGTTAGACAATTAAAAAAAACTTAAAATGAAGACATTTATTATAAATGTCTTCATTTATTATAAAATAAGGACTACAATAAAATGAATTTAATGTAATTTTATATAAAATATTTATTCTTGGCTTAAACTGATTGATGTAATTATGATCTAAACTCCGAAAACAGTCCAACGAAGGGTAAATACGAGTTCAATAGACTTCTTGCAAAACTCAGCCATTAATTCTCTGCTTTGGTGATTGTACTACAAAATACAGTTTAGATAATAAATTAGTTAATAGTCTACAACTTTATTCCAATAGAATCCTATCCATGGTTATTATTTTTGCATTTTATCATCAGCTATAAGCATCACGAATAGACATTAGACATTGGTCAATTTGTAAATAATTATCTTCAGATGTTCTTGACGTCAGAACGGAGTGTATTTCCGTTAATCAGTAATATGAATGACTGTCCTTATGACCAATTTTGAAGAGTACTCTAAAGTTTGAAGACATGGTCACCCATTGTGTGTTCGGCCACTGTCTCATAGATTAGGGATTTTCGATAGTTGGACACAAACATAGCGGTCCAAGACTTCACCCAAATCTTTCATTTGTCTCGAGTTGAGTTTATTATCCCCTTGAAAATTTTAACTTGCTCTGTTTGCTATTATTTTAACGAGCTCATTTTGCATTCAGTAGATTTCCTTGGTGTTCATTAAATAAGGACATTTGTATCTTTACTGATACTTGCCACACTTGGTCATTTAATAAACTCATTGCTGATTTATCACTCCAATCACATACAAATAGGCGGAAAACTAGAAATTGACCAAGTTAACTGCTTCTTGGTGCTCCTCTGCGGATTGATGTGCCTCATCTCTTGATACCCTGATTATGGCCATGTTGTACACAATTTGCTTGTTATGCTAAGTGTCTTGAAGTGTTTCCCTCATGTCCCTGTTCATATGTTGTGCTAATAACACAAAAGAATAATCCATAGTTAGTTGATATTCCCTTTTTCATCTTGATGCTTTTTCACAAAAGACATTACACAGTATCATTCCAATTATAACGAGCAGTCATTGTAAGGCTTTAGAATATTCCATTGATAAACCAGCACCTTTTCATGTATCTATTGTGTTATATCATTGTAAAACAATTCACTCCAAATGTTCTGGGTATTCCTCAAGAGATTTATTCTCATTGTCTGTTGAGACAAATACCAAGGTCGCCGCCGTTGTGTTTGCACGTAATTTGGTTGGCAATTATTGCCATAACAGTCCACTGTAAGCTTGCCATTCGTTTGTTTTGTGAGTAATTTTACTCGCTTCAAAATTGCCTTAAGTGAAATAGAACTAAATATCTAGCTTAAATTGTGCATTCAATTATTACTTACTAGATAAACTTATAATAAGTTTGAAATTGAATAATTCTTTAAACATTTTGTAAGTTTGTTCACTTTTTCCTTGATTATAAACCTTTGAAAGCACTGTATTGAGACAATTGCCAACTCATAAGTAATTATTAAATAATTTAAAATTTAATTAAAAATATCCCATATGTTAAAGGCATCACATTTTCGATAATCAAGTTAAATTAAATTCTTAAATTAATTTTTTATATATTTTTAAGAATTCTTACTAGCTTAAAGTAATTGCTAGAGGTTTGACTACTTATTTTAAATGTAAAACATTTATTTATTAAAATTATCACAAAGTACAAACAAATGATCATGGCAATAAACATTTTGCATGTTGATTAGATTGATTTAAACTAAATACTTTAAGCATTCAATTATTTTTATTAAAATATTTAATCTTTCACTTAAAACTGTTGAAATAATTAAGGTCTTAATTCGAAAAGAGTCCATTAAAGAGCAAATATGAGATCAATGGACTCTTTTCAAAACTCAGCCCTTAATTGTTTTGTGATTATATTATGAAATATAGTTTAGATAACACTTAAAGTTAAGGTTTTCTTTTTATGGGAAATAATTTCTAAGATGATTGGCATAAATTGGACACATTGTCGTAATTTGATGCCTGTCCTCTCCCAGCTCTCAAGAATTATCCACAAGTGCTGCTCATTTGTGGATATGCTGTCCATGTTATAAATCCAATCGGCACAGGACTCGACCCAATTCTTTCAAATTGCTGTTTGATAGAATTGTTGCAATAAACTTATGATCTCCTCGGAAATCTTCACTTGCTCATTCTAGATATCATCTTATTACCACCTAGGTGTCCTCTCACAGAAATAAGCAGTTGTAAGATATCCATGCACTTCTTGAATAACCAGTTACAAGGTGATCATTGTGACTTGGTTGAAAACTTGAGTGGACTACAAAATGGTGTACAAATGGTTGACCCACGACTTAACTCTCGCCATCCATTTGTATCAAGAGTCAAAATTATATCCAAAATTGCCTTAACATAAAATAACTTAAATATCTAGCACAAGTTGCTTACGTAAACTTTACGTTATTGTATTGTAAATACTTACTAGTTAAACTTACTGCAAGGTTGAGTTTGATTAATTCTTGATACATTTTACAAGATTTGTTGTTTTGTCCGGGATTATAAATGAATTTGGTAAATTAAACTGATAGCATTGTATTGAAACAATTGCCAACTCATATGTAATTCATAAGTACTTTGAAATTTAATTAATAATATCCCATATGTTAGGCTATGAAGGGATAGACATATTTGACTTATTAACTGATGAGATATTAATAATACATTTATTATTAAGTAACTTGATTTAAGCTTAACATTAAACACAAACATTCTTAATACATACATGTACAGTCTATCTCTTATTAGCGCGTCTCAACTTGAGTTGAATAAGCTTTTTATCTTCAATATCTCTATGACAAATATAATAAACGGATTAAGATAAACAGCTTACATTACTCAAATTGAGACGCGCTAATAAGAGATAGACTGTACACTTTAATCAACTTGCTCAAAACAAAAATCGTCTCTCGTAAGGAGTGACACGTATTTTAGGCTCAACTCTAATGTTTTTTACATAAATTTTTGATTTAATTTTAAAATAATTATTAAAATAAAACTTAATTTTTGTGAACAAAAGGGGACACAAATCAGTGAACATTATTACAGAGAAACCGAACCACAGATTGAAAATACTTGAGAGAAAAATCAGGTATTCCTCGAAAGACATCTTCAGATTGATCTCATATATAGTGGTGGGATGTGATGGGTAGTCCACCACCATTTCAAATCTTCCTCTCCTATTACTCATGAAATCTGCATTTCTCCAAATCAAAGGATGGGTAACAAAATAGCGTTTATAGCACTCAGTCTTTCGATCACACAATCGCTCACATCTTATTCCAAGAACAGTATGATTAAGTCGATTATAATAATTAAACCCAAATTCAAATTTGCTGTTTACGTCATTTGTTAAATAATTACCCGGATATTCACCGGTTTTATTAACAATCTCATCGATAATGCATTTAGAAATGCATTCCTCTCTGGTCTGCCCCTCAAAGCATCCATGAAATGGTGTAAACATGTATTTGACAATAATCTCATTATATTTCATCATGCAATAATCCGGATCCTTTATGTTTAGCACCATTGAGCCCTTGTTCATGTTTTGATAAAGGAACTTGTCCCTCGCTTGCAAATGTATCCAGATATAGTCATAAGAGTTACTTTTATTAAACTTGTTCAAATTAATATGATACAGATAGTTTTCATCAGATATCTCATAATTTTCATCAGGTTCTCCATTCAATTGTGGAAATACCGTGATGCAATACCAGAAGAAATCGATATACTGGGTATAATTGGCAATTTCCCAACAAGAGGAAAAGGAACGGTTTTCCCCTTTTCTTGATACAAAACAATTACTCAGTTTATTTGATGGCTTCTTAAGGATCCTGAACTGTTGTTTGATAGTCATTTTGGACAAAATATTTCTTCTTCTACTGAAGTTACCGTTAAAATTGTCCACAAATTCATCTTTGAATTGAAGCCTTTTCTCGTAACAGATGGTAATCGCCGGCAGATATGTCTCTCTTTGTGTCTCATATCTCACATTAGTTGTGGTTTTGAATGAGAAGTAAATTACATTCAAATCAATCATTTGATAAACACATCCCATTCCGCACAGAATACGCATTAGTGCCTTGTATAATTTATTCATTTTTGCAATCAAGATAATTTTAAGAATAAAAATTAGCTTTGAAATTGTAATGCTTTTAAAGAATACTTAAAAAAAATTCATAAAAATTATAATTATACAAAATTTATTGACAGACCACAATAATTTACTTTTTCTGCACCTTGTTCAAATATACAAAGCTTTTAATGAAATTATTATTACAGAAATGATAAACAAGTTGATAAAATTTATTGAACTTAATACAAATATACAAGATAAAATTCAGGTATTTAATCAATTATAAAAGATTAGTCCATATAGATCAGGGATGGCCAAGGTGGGTGACTTTAGGAGATAATGAAAGGGTTTTTTGGTTCATTGGCCAAGGGGTTAGGAGTTTCACCAAAAGTCATAGTATTTGTATGTAGTTCTTCTAACTCATGGCTGACCCCCTCCTCTTGTCCAGGTTTGTAATAAATATATAAATATAAATATTTTGTCAATTTAATATTTTAATTCAAGTTTTATTTTACAAAAATGATATCAAGATAGTTAATTACAAAGATCAATTACAAAAAGTAAACATATAGGATTTGGTACTTAAATTGTTAATAGTTTATTTATAAATTTTTTAATAAAGATGTTCTAGATGGTGGAGCTATATTAAATCATTTGACACAATTATTTTCAAGGTGAAAATGAGCCGTAAATCTATTATTCTGGAAAATATTCTGGAAAAATGTAAATTTAGTGAACAAAAGGGGACAGAATTCAGTGAACATTAATATCGAAAATCCGAACCAAAGACTGAAAATACTTGAGAGAAGAATCAGATATTCCTCGAAAGACATTTTAAGACTGATCTCGTATATAGTTGTGGGATGGGATGGATATTCCAACCAGAGTACAAAAATATTTTTCATCTTAATAAGATCAGATTTCTCTAATCTTGAGAATATAGGGTTAGTTACAAAATACTGTTTATAGCATTCAGTCTTCAAACTACATAATCGATGACACCTTTCCTTATAATAGGTTTCATTAATGCTATTCATAAATCGTGACTGAAATCTGTAACTACTGTTCACTTGATTTGTTAAATAATTATCCGGATATTCATTAGTTATCTCTATGTAGTCATTGATAATACATTTGGAAATACATTCATCTCTAGTCAGTCCCTCAAGACATCCACCGAAAGGCTTAAACATATACTTAAGTATAATCTCATTGTATTTAACAAGGCAAATATCTGGGTCTTTTATATCTATTAACATTGAACTTTTTCTGTGTGCATTATATACCAGGTTATTTCTTGAATGCAAATTAAACACAACCATATCTTTGCTTCTATTTTTCTTCTCTAAAAATAGATTACCCAGAAATCTGCCATCAAATACTTGGTAATTATCATCAGGCTCTCCATTTAATTGTGGAAAAGCTGTAAAACAATACTCATGGCCATTAATGTACTGGGTGTAATTAGCAATGACAGTACAGTCAGAAAAATGTTGTTTAGAACTTGACACTTTGTCTGCCACAGAACACTCGTGTAGTTTGCTTGGTGATTCTTTCAAGGCATCGAATTGTTCCTTGATGGTCAGGTTGTAGAGAATCTTACCAAAATTCATGTCATTGCCACTGAAATTACTCTTTAATTGTTACCATTTGTCGTAACAGATAGTAATCGCCGGCAGATATGTCTCTCTTTGTGTCTCATATCTCACATTAGTTGTCGTTTTGTATGAGAAGTAAATTACATTCAAATCAATCATTTGATAAACACATCCCATTCCGCACAGAATACGCATTAAGATCTTGTAAAACTTATTCATCTTTTGCTATCAAGATTATTTTTTACTTTTAACTTTATTTATGAGAATCTCATAAAGAATATAATTATGTAGAATTTTGTGACAAACAATAAAAATTTACTTTATCTGTACTTGTTCAAATATTACACATATCCATTAGTGAAAATTATTATTTAAAAAAATGATACATAAGGAGGGGTCATCATATTAGACAATATTTGCCGATATTCCCTGAGGTCATAGAACTTTGAAAATATTCCCCAAACTCTGAGGTTTTGAAATCCAACATTAATTGAATGGACAGCACTATGTTTGTCGTGTTTTTCAGCTTCCAGGTGAGGGTATTTTTTAACATACCCCTCCCTGAGGTTTGAGTTGTATGACAACATCTGATTCACATATTGATTAAAATATTGAATTTATTTGCAAATAAACAAATAAGGTACAAGATAAACTTCATATATTTAATAATAAATAAATAAAATAAATTACAAAAAATTAATTTATTTATTGTTTATAACTTATAAGAAATGTCCAAGATCAGCCGATCCTAGGGGGAGGGGTTGTTTAACACATTGTAGTTAACTTTTGTGTTAGGATAGAAATCTCCTAGTTGGTAGAACAAATATTCTTGGTTTATGTAATGGGAGGGATGTGTTCATACTTTATAAACAAGCTCTTATAAGAAAAAGATAGATAAGTTTAGTATTAAAAAGAGA
>JAQIWF010001252.1:0-12740 GCA_034694965.1 Ceratozetes gracilis | reverse complement strand
TCAACGCCACAAATATCTAAATATAAATGCAATCAAACGAATAGCTCAACAAAACAAACATTTAATTTATTATTAAACAATTTGTGCGGTCTTTCTATTATTGTGTTGTGTTTTATGTCTAAACCAAACATTGGATAAAAGTATTGTCAAATAAAATGAATATTAAAGAAGACGTTTCTTAAGATTAACTTCTATTATGTTTTATTAATTTCGGACTTTTATTCAGCAATCAATTATACATTTCTCTTCCTGGTTCTTATTCTGACTTTTACAATTAAATTGCCTAGATTTTTTTTAATTTAAACATTCAATAAACAATTAGAACTAAATTGATTAAACAAGATAATTTTAATTAAATTGCGCAGTAATCAAGTACATTTTGGAGATTTGTTTTTTCAATTCACTATTGATTTACAAAGGAATGCCATTTTTTGAAACTTATTTAATGAAAGCCTTTCCTCCGATATATTGAGTTATTGAAGCGAGAAATTGGCGTAATTTCAAAATATTATATCAAATAAAATAACTATAAAAACAAAACAATTGAATGACTCGTTAAGAGTTTTCATAGTTTTTATGTTTTGTTATAAAGTATTTGAGCCCTTCTGTTGTGGTTTTCCTTTTTAGACTCAACTCTAGTGAAAAGAAAAATACAAAAATTTCAATCAATGTTCAGATATAAGATTCAGAGCACAGAATGAATTGGAGTTTAGTTTTTTGAGGACATCTTTGATAGTTTGCTAAATAAATTAATTGATTTTACGGACCAATAAATTTCATTACTTAAGGGAACTGTCGTTTGAGACAAAAGGATTTTTGCTCACAATATATAGAAATATTCCCAGAAATGAATATGAAATATGACTTCTTCACAAAGTTAACAAGTTAATTATAAACTTTTCTCTTTTAATTATTCTCCACAAAGGGGTTAACTTTCTCGACTCAATCTTCCGGTTTGTGTTAGTTTTCGAGTCTTTGAGCACATCATTAATCACAACATTTTTTTTGTATTTTATTATTTTTCAAACTATTTGTTAATCTCTCTCTCTCTCTCACTCTCTCTCACTCTCTCTCTCTCTCTCTCTCTTTCGGCAATAGATTTTATATCGAATTTATATCGAAAACAAAATTATAGGAAAGCCTATTGAATGAAGGCCTGGGGTTATGTCTCTTTGAGTGAAAGTGAAATGAGTGTCCAGAAGGGAAAGGTGTACTCCATATTACATTAGTGACTGTGAGGCAGTGCTGTCACTAATATCGATATTAGACCTAAATTTATCGAAAATAGTTGAGAGAAAGTTGATATATATTTTTGTGGTTTTCTCTTCCCTGTCCTCCGAAATGGATATAAATTAGAGGAAAGCCATTTGAAAACTGAAAGAAAATTTCGGTGATTCCTATCAGTGATACTGATATGGAAAGGTCTGTTCAAAGAGGTTGTGCTTTTGAAACGAGTTTTAAATTTCAATTGAATTACTCATTAATTATATTTATTTTGGAGAATGACTTTGAAGTCAATAAATTTTCATAACCAGCAGAAAAATAATCTAAATTATCTTTTTCTGCTAATTTATATCGAGGTCTTTGCTGGTTATCTCATAATTTTGTGCTCGAAATTAATTATAATTTTCTTTTTTTGGAAGATTTTCTTCATTTCATTTCTGAGTTTTCTTTTGATTTGAGTTTTAATTTATATTTTTTGATTGAATTTATAGTTTAAATGAGTTTTAAATTATGTATCAAATTATTTATTTCTCTCTTTTCTCATACCGTTTCGACTTAACCCTTATTTATAGATTTGAGGCAAATCTTATTCTGAGTTATAGTGAGGTTCCCCTCAACTGTCCATTAGTGGACCGAAAGGAAAGTCATATTTTTTGATATAAACTCTTAATTTTTATGCTATCGAAGAAAAATCTACTGATTTTCTGATTGACTATTCACTGAACAGTCGATAAATATTTAGCTGTCGTCCCGACGACTCCCGACTTCTCATAAGTATACAGTAGTCGTCCCTTCACTTAGGTTGTGCTGATAGGCTGAGCAAAAATATTTTTATACAATATATGAATTATAATCTTCAGTATTACTAATAATAACAATTGAAAAATAATAAGTTTAGTGCTGTGTATACCTGTGCCTATGGCTCAGCTACCTGTGCCTCAGCTTTTTATTTGTGGGACTGGTATTACAGTTGAGTTACTTTCACTTTTCGGTTATTATTTATTATAACTTTAGACTGTATTTCACTGTTTTTATTGAAATGTTAGGTCCAATAGTTTTTATATGAGATCATGAGATACCTGTGCGCTCAGATATGATACCGGAGAACTGGATTAGTAGTGGAACTGATGTTCTTTTTTATTCCGACCCTTATTTGATATGTGGTTAAGGCTATAATAAACTATCAAATTGTTGGTGAAAAATGTGATTCAGTAGCGAACAGTGCCTTCCAATTGAGGGATGAGTTATTGAGACCGAGTTATGAGCTGAGAAAAAGTCTAATCTTGGAAATCATTTTTATTCTGTCCCCCCATTTATGCCTTTATCGGGCAAATGATTGCAATCTCTTTTCATCTTATGTTTGGTTCACTTTTTTCATGGATAACATTTCGCAGTCGTCTCTCTAGAAAAGGGTCTGATTTTTGTTTTTTTATTTTCTGCTCGATATCTATGAAAAGGAATGGCATTCAAGTGATAAAATTTGAATCAAAAGGAGAGACATTTTTGCTCCGATTCTCCACTTTTTGGTGAAAAGTCTTTGACGGAAAGCAAAAAATGAAAATCAATTCAAAAGTGAAAAGTGAGACGAAATTTAAAAAACCTTTTTTTGGATTCATTTTTGTTCTTCTTTTGGTGTTTCCGAAGACTTACTTTCGACATATGAAGTGCTCTTTTGATCAGCACTTGTGATAGATATGAGATATCAAAAGGCAATGTGTTTTATGACTAACCAATTGATGCGAAACCTATTTTTTAAGAGACATTTTTGGCCCAAATTTCCCATAAATTCTAGATCTTGAGGGGAAAAAATGAAAACTAATTTTTCTTTTTCTTCTTAACAGAAATCGTTTGAAGATTTGAAGAGTTTTTCTGAAGAAAATCCAAGACTTTTGACAACCGATCGAAACGTAAGTCTGAATTAGTTTTTGGTTTTTGAACTCAACTTTCAATTCAATTGAAATGAGTATTCAATCAGTGATTAAGTGATTAATAATTAGACTGTAATTTGTTTTCGATGAGAAACTGAAGCCATTTATAATCTGATCCATCAGTTAATTAGAAAATAATTAAAATAGTTTTTTGAGAATTTTTCTCTCGCTTTCCGACGCCGACGATTAAAAACTAATTTTTCAATCAATTAATTTTGTTTTAAATTTAAACTATTCCGATGCTATTTGTCTGATGCTGGAATGGCCAGACCCTCCCTATTCATCATGTTAAAAGTTAAAGTAAATTGATGAAATACCATGTTAATTATTCTATGATGTTCCTGAGTATACTTTCGTTAATTAGAAGTAAGGTAGTTTAAGCAAGTTCATTTTGTAAGGGATTTTTGAGATTTAATATTGAAGTGAAAGTCTTGGTTATCCCAGTTATTGATTGCTGAATGAAATGAGTTTGAGATCCAAATTGAATTCACTTCGGAAATGAATTTCTGTTATCTTTCTCTCAGTTTAAAAGACAATTAAAAGTCTAATTAGTATTAAGTTTAATGAGAATTAAATGCTATTTCAGGGAAATTGATATAAAGTTTTGCTTAAAATTCAGACATATTTTTATTTATTTATTTTTTGCTGAGAAGAGAGAGAGAGAGAGAGAGAACGGAAATGAGTGAAAATAGAAAAATATGAGTCAAGTATTGATTAGAAATGTATGAAAAAAATGTCGAACACTTGAAAAATATATGAAATAATAGACATGTAGTCAAGACATCTGCCAAAACATATTTTGATTGATTGCATGAAACAGTTTTTTGTGTCTTTCCTTCGATTCAATTGCTATAAAACTGTCCAAAAAATCATATGAAAAGTCTGTCCTCTTCTGTGACACCAAAACAAAAAAAGTGAATTTCTGAGTGTATTTTGGCTGAGCTCTGGTAGTGTTGGGTGCGGTCTGTCCGCCAGTTCATCAAACGAGACCGAGTCGTCTAATTTGCAATCATATCATTCGGTGAACTATAACCACAGCCGAAGTGGTTGTGCTCTGGAAATGACTTTTGTTTTGTTTTTTTTGCATTTTGTCTTTGAATCTAATATTCATTTAAAACGAAATTTTAATTAATTTTTTGTTTTTATTCGTCTCTCGAATGCGTTGAAAGTATTTCTCAAACTTTTCAAGACTTAAGTGAAAGATAAGCCGTTTTTTGATAAGAGTTTTACTTTTTTTGATTCATTCGTCCCATAAACGTGAAGCACATTTTGCTTTCACCATTTCATATTTAGTTATCAAGATCAGATTTATAATTTTCAAATTTATTATACCTATAAGTGTCAGATTAGAAGAAAAATGTTTCAAATTTTGAGGTTTTCTTTTCAGAAATATTGATATCAGATATAAATAGAAATATATTTCTTTTGATTCGAGTTTTGTTTCAAGTTTTCAGTGGTGAACAGCAGGGGGTTTAACGTAAATAGCCCTTGAGAAATGAGGGTATTAATTTTTTACTATTTCAAATGGCAATATTAATTATTCCAGCCAAAATATTAAGAGTTTTTTAAACAGAGGTGGCCATAGGAAAGGGTATTTTCGGAATACCCCCTGATGTCTGAGATTTGCCAAAAATACCCCCTTTTGTGGTTTTGAAAACTTAATATTATGTCTATAGACAAGCACTGGTCTGATAAGGTATTTAAATCCCATAGGAGGGTATTTTGTAAAATTTCTCCCTTGCCCCTCCCCCTGAGTTTCAAAGTGTTGTCCTGATTTTAATAATATTTTAAGTTTCAAAATCTAATGGGAAATATACATAAAATGACTAGATAATGTAATGCAGATTTAACCAATATATTGGAATCCTAGGGGAAATTTGCTAAAATGCTCCATGGATTTTATAAATCTCAAAACAACTAATGCTTTTCTATAAATAAATTCTCTATCTTATAAAGTTTAACATGTTCAAGTTTTCAAATCCTAGGGTATATTTACAGTAGACTTATTTTACCACTTTCCATGATTAAATTTGTGATCCTTTGCCCATCACTGCACCCTTGAATCGACTCTTATTTTCCATATCTTTCACATATCAATGGATGAGAAGACAAGTCATTAATCAAATATATTCATCAAATTTATTAAATTTGACAAAAAAATTGTCTTAACGTGTTTTGAAAGGGAAACAGCCGTTCGGTTCAATACAGGTTTGGTGTCTGCCTTTCGAGAGGAATGACTGTCAGTCCAGAGCTATTCAAAACTTGATGTCATTCTCTGGAAATTGTTAATCAATCAAATTGTGTTATAAATGTGTTATAGTTTTGGCTCAAAGTTTAATATTTAATATTCTTATAATTTCTTATCATCGCTCGGAATCAATGCCACTGCCATTTACCAGTGATATATTGATGGTGTGCTCTGTAGTCCGTTCCCCTTGAGGTCTACTTCATGTAATAAACGTTTAGACAATTTTTAAAATCCATTGATAATACATTTTAGCATTAATTTTGTTTTGAGATGAGCAAGGGGGTTTTTATTACCCCTAGAGTATGTAAATTTAGCCAATATTGCCCATGAATTTAAATATTTAAATATATGAACATGCACATTGTCTATTTAGGGAAAACAACTCTCTCCATAAATGATACCTTGGTAATTTTGTTGAGTCCAAGAATGGCCTAAATTTCTGGTCACCATTTCTGAAGTCATGAATCATTGAAATCATTACAGATTTTTACACGAATTTCTCAAATTCCAAACTTTTATTATGTTTTAACCTAGTTTATTATTGATTTCTATCTAATTAATGAAATTACAACGGTTTGTTTTGCGGATAATTCCACCTATCAACTAATCAACATTGAACAAGGTTATACTAATAATTGATTAATTATTTCCTTTTGAAATTATTATCGATTATTGTTCTTAATTTCGATAATTATTGTTATCTATCTATTATTCAGCATAAAAAATGAGCTCATTTTTGTTTTGGGCTAACCTGTTATCCTGTGCCACAATAGGGGAACACCACAAACAATAAGGGAATGACTGATAGAGAAGTCAAAAGACAATAACAATAAGTATTAGTGTTTTGCTATCGAAACGAAAGAATATAATTAATTGGCTTTTGATGAAAGTCTGAGGAAATTAATCACTAATTATGATTAATTGCATTTTAAAAGCACCAGTAGCTTGTGCTGTGCTCTGTACTGTGCTGGGTGCTAATTTAAATACCAAGAATCAAAAGCTATTCAATCATTTGTTGGCAATTTTTAAACGAAATTCCAGTTTTAAAATACTTTTGAACTATAATTAAGAGCCAATTAATTAGAAACTTATTAATCATTTTATTCTTGGTATTCATTATTTGCCAAAATTGATGTCAAATCTAAAATTGAAAATCAGTTTTGAGTTTGAAATTTGAGTTAACAATGGGTTTGATATAAGTTTTTAAATTTGAAAGTTATGTCAAAAAAGTTTTCTATTGATTATTCATTTGCGTTAAGGGATAGGCTTTAAAAATGTGATGAGGCCTGTGCTCTGGTGAACAGTTCTGTGCTCTTCCCCTTCCATATCAGTGTATAATAGGAGCAGAAAATTGAGGTTTTGTTAACAACACATTAAATGGGATTTTTGTTCATTTTCTCATTGAATGGCGTCTAATCTCTAATGTATTTTTGAGGAGAGTTTTGGCCGAAAAAACTTTTGAGTCGTTTTTCTTCTCAAATATAATATAAATTTCTTTACACCTATTCTTGTACTCAATCTTCATATTATCGTCAAATTTGATGGTAAATGAAAGGAAAAGCCAATACTCCTCTCATTGTTGGACAGTTGGCGGTTTTGGTTACCGGCCCCCAATATTATGGTTGTGTTGAACAACACGCTCTTTGAGAACATACCACAGTTTTAGCTATTAATGGCCAGGGGTTGGCTTTATAAGATAGGAATGAGGCAAAATTTAGGGGGTGTCCCTCATTAGCTTGATAAATTTAAATTTTCATCTAGTACTTTATAACTTAACTTAAACCTTGTACTTTTTAAAAATCCATGAGAAAGTGTCCAGAGTTATTTTAAAAATTTAGGAAGGAGTGAGACCTCCACCTCCTTGGCTATCCACGATCCCAGAGCTTGAGTTAGTGTTGTGTTCTCTCTCTGTGTTAGATCCTATGATTGATTGCCCGGTGCTGAGGTCAACACTTTTCACTCACTCACACAAGCAGTCGCCCGGCGCTCAAGAAATTAGTTGTGCTCTTCGATAGATAGTGAGGGAAATACATAACACAGAGAACGGGTAGAGAAAGAATTTTTTGCTTCAATTTTGATGAAAGACTTCTTTGGTTTTGTAAAAGAGAGGAATAAAAGTGTTTTTCCAAACACATTGGCTTTTTTTAATAGAACCCAAGCCTATCAGCCTTTCCTATTATCTATTGATGGTCTGCCCCCTCCTCACTCTGGCGGTGCTTTTCCGCATATTTTGCAGAAAAAATCATTTAATGAAAAAATTGATATTCACTGCTCTCTTGCCGTTTATAATGAATTTCTTCTCTCATTACAGCACAGAATAACCATTCCTTGCCTTTGGGCTCAATATTATTGAAATATGATTTGGCTATAATCCTGCAAATATTAATATCTTATCCATTTTTCTTATTAGCATTCGATATACTCTTGTTTTTAATGAATTTTTATTTTCTAATTATTTTTGTTCTTTAGTTTTGACTCTTTTTTATTAAAACTTATTAATAAATTGATTTTATTTTTACTTAACTTACATTTAATTACTACTCAGCTCAGTTTAGTCATTATTCTAACAAGATGATAATGAGAAGTTGAATTTATCAAATTCTAGATAACTGGAATTTGTCTGAATTTATTGCGAACTTGTTTTGCTAAATATTTACTGATTTTTGAGCTCATGTTTTGAGCAATTTTTCAAACGATTTTTCTCAGGAAAAACGTTTGCAATATATTCTTGCAATTAATTTATGAATTAATTCATTCAAAATGATATATAATATAATAAAAATGTGACTAAAATGCTATTTAAATGAAATATTATATTAATAACTAAAATAACTAATCCTTAGCTGTAAAGCAATAAATATTTGCGTTGAAAACGCCTTTCCCTTTGCGACAACGATAAACTTGGCACAAAAAACTGCCCGTCAAGTATTTTTGCAACATGCAGAATATATTAGGATTTACTTTCATTATAATTCTTATAAATCATTTCTTTGGATGTGTTTACTGCCCCCCGAAGTACAGGAAAACCTCTATTTTATGGACCAGAGATGTAATCCTTTTAGTGTTACCATCAATTGATAAGTGCTTTAATACTTTTATGAATGCAATTAATTATTCAATTTATTTGTATTTTTCTTTAATTAAACAGAAATTTGTGTAATTATAGCACAGAATGAGTACTATTGGAGTCAATTCCCATATGAATAAAATTTTTGTTTACTTTGATATTAATATTTTATTGCATTTGTATTGAGTTTTATGATTGAAAATAATTTATAACTTCTGTTAACACTATTTGTTACACATTTTTATTACAGGAGAGGACAGAACTCACTGTTTATGAAATAATAAAATTATTTGTAATATAAAAGTAAACTAATGTTTATTACACTTGAGATTAGAGACAAAGGGAAAGGACTGTAGGGAAAGGACTGTTGTTTTACCACAAATTACTGGCTGTAAAGGAATGACTCTTTCAAACTTAGTTTTGTTCTTGTTCATTTCTTTATGTTTAAACCAAAGAGTTCTTGCATTTTGTGATACATTTTCCATGTGTAGAGTCAAGACATGCAAAGAATTTGATCCTATTTAAGACCTGCTGTGGTGTCGCTCCATATGAATGGTTAAGTCATTTATATTTTATGATTTTGTCATTTAATATCAGAATTTATTTATTAAAAGCAAAAATATTCAGACTTTGAGCGCAAAATACATATATTTCTATATATAATATATGATATGAATTGCTGTGAAAGTAGTGCTTATATTAAAAACAATTTTTCATTTCTTCATAACTCGTTTGTGGAGTGGATTCGCATAATTCGTATGCAAAGAATGAATTGTAAGGAAAGTACTGATCAAAGAGTCGTTGGAAATGCTTCTCAGCTCATGTATGGCCCGGAATATACACTGAAAAATAATATTTTATCCACAAATATGTGAACTGTTTTTTCGCTCCTTTTCCTTCATTGCAATAACTTTGAAATGACATAAATATTTGGATTATATCTAACTCTCATATATTTATATATAAATTCATATAAATATTACATTCATTTATATATCGCTCTTTTGAAGAATTATTTTCTGTTTTCTTATGGATTTCATATTTTTTGAATAGTCTCCAAACCATACCCTCATCCCTATATTGCATCTCCATATTGGGATGGCCAAGAGGGTAATATTTCATATAATTAGAAATTAATTATTTTTTAATCTGACTAGGTGATTTGAGTGATATTTTATTATAAAGTAATAGTAGTAGTATGGTCATATTATTATTATTTTTATAAAATTTAACAAGCTCATCTAAAAATATGAAGATGACTTTTGTGGTAAGCTTGACTATCCCCGCAAAGACCCTCATTCCGCTCTTCAAATAACCAAATATCTGCTTAAGTCTAATATTATTTTATATTTCATATATTTCTTTATACTTCTGTCATATATTTGAGAAAAGCTTTTTTCATTCATTTGACAGACGATTCGTTGTTTACATGAGAGTCAAGTACTGTTGTGTCTCATGTTTTGTCACTTATTATGTTTAGTTTGTTTTCACTTCATTTGATAACATTTTATGCGGAATTAAAAGCCCTTTCTTTGATAATTTTTTTTGATGAGAGGGTATATAGTTTTGCATAATATGTCCGTTTGTGTGTGTGGTGTACGTTGTGTGCGAGCGTTGATAAACTCGTGATTGAATACAATCATTATTCAAAACTAATTGTGATTTTATCTCGAGTTTAGTTTCTCATCGTTTCTACGAATGATTAATCTTTTTCTGTGAATCAATGAATAAATTATTTGCATTTTTTGTATATTTTTTTCGCTCTTGCAAGTCATTAATTCTCATTAACTATTTTAATAATTTGAATAATACTGGTATTATCAGAAATCTGACCTAGACAAATATTTTATATAAATTGAGCCATAAATCTGAAGCGTTTAATTGAATTGAGTTCAAATTTGGTGTACCATGCTCAAATTGATCATTCTAAAATCATTTCCAATGTAAATGTGTATAAATCTCAAGAACGTAATCTTAATCTTCGTTTATAATAAATAATGTGTTAAATAAAATTCGGGGAAAAATAAATTGCTTTAAATTATAGATAAATTATTCGCGAATTTTTCGTTCAGTTTTGACAACAAGTCTAAGAAATTCCAGTCTTTTAGAGTAATGTCAGGCATAAGGAAAATCAAAAAATAATTCGAAGCATTACTTATGAAAAATTCATTAATCAAATGCTAACTATTATTATATGAGATTTTCTATAGATTTTATATAATGATAATAAAGTGGTTGGCATAGGGGTAGTGAGGGTTTCCCTCTTTTTAGAGGCTCATGGATTTGACCTACGATTCAGTGTCAAAGTTTTGCTGGTACAAGAGCAATTAATTATACATAAAAATTATAGATATTAATTTTTATATGAACTTGATACTTTATTTTGTATTTCTTGGTTACCCTCTTATACTAATCAATAAGAAAGAGTGAAAAATAACTTTCAATAATTGTTTTTAATTAAATTGAGTCTTAATCCTCTCACTTGGATGAGAGAGAGAGAGAGAGAGAGAGAGAGAAGAGGAGAGAGAGAAGGAGAGAGAAGAGGGGAGAGAGAGAGAGAGAGAATGTAATAAATGATAATTTTTTTGATGGCCTACAAAATAATTAATCAAACTTTTTTATACTTTATCATTCCTCAAGATAATTAACAAGTATAGCTTTATGTATAAGTTATTAACTTTATCCTGTTCATTTGAATACTTTCATTATAGAAGTGTTGGAAAGACGACACTATTCTGTGTCGTCTGAAGAGCCGATCGAATGATTAATTTATTTCTAATATTCAGAATACTTGCGATTAAATTGTTTTTTAGACACATATTGAAAAAGTTCAGCACTGGGTGTGAACTGCACAGAATGTATGACTTATATGAGAAGAGTGAGAGGTATTCCTCTCCGGTATTAAACCAGAAATGAAGTATTTCTTCATATATTTTTTGGTCTCTTATCTCAATTTGCAATCTTTCTATCACTTCGTGTATATATATTAAGATCTAATCGGAAGACTTCGTCCCTTTCCTTATGTATAATGTTTTATGTATTATGTCATCCAATATATAATCTATTAAAATATATATTAGATTTTGGTTGACTGGGATATCGTTGCTCTTCATTTGTTTGTCTATGTTTTCAGTCGAATGATAATTATTTTTGATTCAAACCATCGATTTAGTGATAAAATCAAAGGATATTCACATTTTTAATCAAAACTTTTCAAATTGAAAGTCCAATCGATGGGAAATTGAGTTCTCCATAATTGGATTTGAAATCCTGGGTGTAGCCAAGGTCTTCCAAATTAAATGTGCTAGATTATGCAAGATGAAAATGATTTATATAACCTTACTTGTTTTTTTTATGAACAGGATAACGATCAGATTTTTCTTTTATAGTATATTTTCATAATGATAGTTTGCAAGGTCATTGCTTATTATAACTATCCCTGGAATTGAATTAAACCTTTTTTTTGAGTTTCCTTTTCATAGGTTTGTGATTTCAAAACCGAAATCTCAGTGAAAATACTCTTCTTTTCTAATGATAAGTAATGATGAGATTTTTGGGACCGTTTTTGTGTGTATTTCCACTTAAAGCTCACTCTTTTTGAACTGATGTGGGAATCAATGGTTTTATACCTAATTTTTGTCTGCCTTTCACGCAATCATATGAGGGCACAGGTATCTGATCTGCTCATCAGAAGTGCCGGTTTTCTCAATGTTCTCATTGATTGCTAGTCTCAGACATGACTTATGGGAAAAATATTGTCTTTTTATGGCTTAAAAATTTTCATTTGACTATTGATTGGCGCATAAAACGTGTGAAACAATTGATTATTAGGTTTGGTATTTGGGTTTTGGTTATAGTTTTGGTTATTTGTGTTGTGGTTTAGCATCGATTTCAATGGCATTGAAATAAAATTATGGGAAAAGTCTTTACCTCTGATTATAACCATTATATCTGTTCATTGATTTCAAGCATTGATTTGGGTTTGGATTCAAATTAAAGTTTGTTTTGAACTGAAGAGCAAAACAAAAAATATGTGGGAATAGTCTGGTTTTGATGCCCTTTCTTCGGGGGGACCGGCCTTTGATGCTCAGCATATTTTGTGGAATTCTTTAGATTATACATGGCGATCACCACGTAGTTTCAACACGTAGCAACCCAAACACTAGAGTGTTCAGCTTAAAAGAACTAGATGCATTCATTAATAGTATATGATTTAATGGTTAAAATTAATTAAAAAATACTGTAATAGTTTTAGATTATATTTTTTGTAACA
>JAQIWF010001251.1:0-12742 GCA_034694965.1 Ceratozetes gracilis | reverse complement strand
AAATAAAATGCAAATAAATAATCGAATTAATGTCTAATACTTTAAAATATTTGAGCTGATAATGAATTTGAATCACAGAATTATGTAGTCAATTACCTAGTTCATTTGTACACCTTTTTGCTTAAATTCCATTCAGTCATGGCTTAGATTTACAATAAATAGTTATTAGTATTTAAAATGAATTATCGTCTGATTGTTCTGCTTCTGAACCCAAAGAGTGCGGGCGCTCTTACATATACAAAATCACCGACATATTTGCCCAGGGACAATGCCATATCTCCCACCCCATGTGCGATGCGAATACCAATCGGCTGATTGATGGCCTGGTTTGCATTCTCCGTTTGCTTTTTGCGAGGTATGAATCGAAGGAATGGGTCATCATCTTGAGTGGCCAGACGGAAATTATTTACAAACTCCTTTTCTCTCAAAACATTCACTAATCTTTCAGGGTGATTTGTAATTATGCCGTCCACACCCGTTCTGTTAATACATCAAATATTAGCCAAAATTAAAACAAAACTTTTAAGTTTATATCTTGGTACTTTAGTGAATTTAGAAATGATTTTATATTAAAAAACAGGAATACCTGAGCGATGATCTCAAGTTGACAGTAATATCTATAGTCCAGTGATAGACCTTGTCAATGTATGGGTCGGGACGCATCATATTTGTCTCATCTCTTCGTTTAACAGCGGCTGTAAGTCTTCCCAAATTATAGAATGGACTCAAACAGTTGGTACGTCCATCGCCCTGCCATATGTTTTTAACTCGACCCACTCTATTCCACATTCTCTCTAATGTCAATAAATTATATAAATATTGGAACAAAATAATTGACAGACGACTGCATACCGATCACAAAAAGAGGGTCATTGAGACCGATATCCCATCCAATAATGGCATTCAAATGACTTAATTTCCTATTTTCTAATTCATTCTCAAAGCCTAATATGAAGTCATAGTCAAACACATGTCCAACAGATAGTAGGAGTTTAACCCGAGAGACACCCAATTTATTATTGAACAAGTGTTCGGTCACCACAACTGCTAACTCTTGACCCGACACTGCCTTAAGACTGGGTTGTAATTGTGATATCTTCAGATCGAGGAAGAGTAGAGCCAAGTTCCTTCTATATTTGGGATTACCTGAAAATAATTGAAAACTTTTTGTTAGAAATGAGTAGGCAATCAAATATTGTTAAACAGGTGTGGTCAGTTATTGGATATAGGAACTATGCAAATCAACTACAACTTATTGAAACTTAAATATCGATCAAATAAAAGACAAATCTATTAATTGGAGAAATAATTCAAATATAATTCATAGCATTAAAGATGTGTTCAGAAGTTTATAAATAAAAAGAGATAATAAGGATGTCATAAATTATCGAAATATGCAAATATTGAATGAATGCCTCTTCGGATAAAAAAATACCAGTTATTTGTTGCAACACTTAAGGGATGATAATTCGGATTTGAAGTAAAACAAATCAGATTTTAAGTATAGTATAACCAAATTAATTAATTATAATTATATGATATAAACTTGACTGATAACATACCAGGGGTCGTAATATCCCGTATATATCCCAAATATTTTGCGAAATCCTCTTTTTCAGTGCAATGTCTGAAGCAGTCACAGGGATAGCCGTGATATGCATAGATAGCGGAACCGTTGCTCGAAAAAGTGACGTCGGTTTCAAGAGCATTAGCGCCCTGTGCTATATATTGGTCGGCCTCTCTAATCGAATTGACCATATGGGCGATGTTATAGAATGGACGCTTCGAGGCATTCCCTTTTATCAGGTTCATATCGATCATCATCACGAATAACAACAATTGACTGTATTTTAACATTTTTGGCAGTTTTTTATCAACACTTAATTCCATTTCTTCAAAACGTTATGGATTTTAACTGCAAAAAGGATTTCAAACCATTTAGCAGTTAATTCCACAAAATATTCTAAAGTTTGTAAATAGAGTATAAATCTGTTGAATTAAAGTAATCATTTATAGTTGATGACACATTCATTTAAATATGAGTGAATCTCGGTCATCTAATTGAAAATCTTGACATTTTATTAAGCAGAAGGAAGACTAATACGGAAAACCACTTATCGCTGAACCAATCGATAGAAAAGCACTTTAATCACTTCGATCCGCTTTAAAGTTACTTTCAATCCTTGAACCACATTATTGAGAATAGAATATTTGAATATTTTGAATTATACCAGGTATAAAGGTCCTGTATTACATTACTCAATAACAGAAGACAATCCAAATTTTTAATTATGATATTCAAATAGAAATCAGTATATAATAGTGTTGTGGCGAAAACTTTCACTTATAGACAGAATTGGGAATCAGCTTAAACTCAGTATTTTGTGGAAAGAAGACTATTGACTATTGACTGGAGTAATATCACTATTAAGTAATAGACTTCCATTCAGTAGTGGCCTTCCACTCACGATATTGACAAACAGTGAATAAGAGTGAATGACCTCAAGTTATTCAGAATGTTTATGATGGGTATTGACTAAAATTGTTGACTGTTTTGTTAAATAAGTTTTAAAGTTCTGTAAACAAATTTAACGCTTTATTCTTAGGCGACAATAACTCTGAGATTATAACTAATATTTCAAAAATTTTAAAATTTAAATATAAGCTCCCGATAGCCAAAGGCTCACAATTAATGCACATATGATTCTTATTTTACTTGAATACCTCAATAACTACAAGGTTAATTCTTATATTTAATATTTTAAGATTCTTATAACTAATATCTAAAAATTTTACGAAAACACACACACAGGGAGGGGAGGGGAGAAAGGGAGAGAGAGAGAGAGGAGAGAGAAGTGATTAAATTTTGCACTGATTGTTCTCTTTTGAGATGAGACTGTATTGACTTATTTTTGATATTTGTTTGAAATGCAAAAGTTATTTAAATCAAAAATTATTTTGAATCATTGGAAGAGTTATTTGCAAGAATATGAGAAGAGTTAAATTACTTCCTGGCATAAGTCAAATATATTTGTTTGATATAAGGATTTAATTTAAACTTGATCTCTTTTCCATATGAACTCTTTACCTGATATCCTGTTACTTAACTTGACGAGAAAAATGATTGAATTGTGGTAGATCAATTTAGTTAATATTTGAAGAATGATGATTTCAGTGATTTATAAACTTTCATCGATTAAATGGAATAACAGTAATTAATTGATAAGATTTGAGAGTTAATTCAAAATGACTGCGATATCTATTTTTTAACTTTCAAATGGATGGCCTCAGGAAAAGTTCACAACAAATCGCTTAAATCTTTTATTTTTCCTGAGTTTTACTCCAAAGTGTTTACATTCAATAGTCTATTGATATTTAAAACTATTAAAACCAAAATAATGTTTAATTAAATCAAATTAATAGATATCAACAATTAATTAACTTTAATTTATAATTTGACCTTGACTAGGAATGAGCAAAAGAGAGGAACAGTCAAATAGAAAATTGATAATTTGCCCACCAAGAGCAAAAAAAATTGTGCTTGAAACGGAGTTTAGAGGAGTCTTGATTTACGATTGAAAAAAACTGAAAGTTGCGGAAATTCATTAATCTTATTTTTAAAAATATATTCTAGGCATTTTAGTCATCTCCTAACTTAGAAAATTTCCTGGACCTACTAGAATTGCTGAATTAAATATATATTTTTTATCAATTTTTTTTATAATTTGAACCAAAACTTTGAGCATAAAAAGCAATTAAATCCTCGAAAGACTCGTTGGATAGAAATAACTCCACAAAAATGTTTGTATCAAAATTTGAATCTTAAAACTTGAACTTCAATATGAGAAGGTTAAATTTAGATATGAACTTGATAAAAATAAACAATTACCTTCTATCAAACATCTTTTGCGAGGTTTGGCTTTTGGATACAATATATCAAAATTCATTCGGCAGTAAATGAAATAATTTTAAATAAATCCCAAAACTATGTGAAATTCTTCGCACAATTTTCAGTTACAAAACATGAATATCAATGAATCGGTCAATAAACCAATAAGCTGACCTAGATCATTGAATACAATAATTCAGTCAATGAGAGAATAACACAAATGACATCTCATTATGTATTGACTGTGAATGTCATTCAATGAAAATCAATTGTCATTTTGTAGTTAACAAATGTATGTATGAAGAGTCAAGTATTGCCGTCAAAGGCTGCCCAAAGCCAGTGCCGGTCTCACATCACTATTTGACACGACTTTCCACAAATTAATGATTTGCACAAAAGTTTTTTGATAATAACTTTAAGTTTGTTTATCTGTGAACGACAGTGAACTGAAATACAGGCAAACAGAGTGAACAGCACTCAGTCGGTTGGCTCTACCGTTGAGAGTGGTTTGAAGAGAACGCGGAACAAAATAGTGGACCTAATAGTTTATAAATAGACACTAAATTAACCTGTTGTTATGGCATAGGACGACATTGGTACTCAACTTAAGTCCAATATTTTCAACCCCTTAATTGAAATAATGAAATTCGAAGAATGATTCCAATTTTGGAGAGACTTCTTAATTACTTATCTTATAATTGACTTATAATATGTGGTCGGAATATAGAACCTGTTTTCACAAAAGTTGTTCTCAAATAATGTTTCTCTTTTGACGTAATTGTAAGGAAGCGATGCATTTGTTTTATCAAATTTTATAGTAATTCCATAGCTTTTACTTTAATAACTTATTAATAATAAGTTTCTAAACTCTCAGTTCATGACTATAATAAGAGTTTGTCTAAAATCAAGTATAAAATATGAGTTCCTGTGCTCAACAAATTATATCCATTAGTTATCAAATATCTACTTATTGCAACATAAATGCACAAGCAAAGTTGTTAGGAAGCATTCAATCTTGAATAGACAATTGAATTCTCTACACTATCTTTCAATAAGATTGATCAAGTTCATCGATTTCATTAGATTTTGTTTAAATTTAGAATAAATTACATATTTGACAAACTCTGTCCTTAAGTGCCATCTTTTTGTGGTTTCCAATTATTCAGAGCATAACATTTTAATGAAAAATTAAAAACATCTTATAAAATGTGAATGATAACTTATCATATAATTAGTCCGCAATATCTTTCATTAATTGCCTTATCAAAGAGCAAAAATAAACTATGTAAGTTTATTCAATTAGAAGAGTAAATGGTCTTAATAAGAGAATGACCCAAATATTTCACCAAATCTCAATTCCTGATGAATCAAATTTATTGATAATATTTGGTTCTTTGAAAAATACTTTTCAATAGACATTAAAAGTAGACAATTTTGACGGACAAAAGCATGTGTTCTATCAATTCATATTTGGGAGGAAAGGGATCCTTAAACTCATACTTAAAGCATTGCTCTCTAAGAAACTCATTTCATTAAACTTTCTCTAAAATAGGAATATTGTCTAAAATTGTTGACTAAAATCATGTGAAAGTATTTAATAGAAGAGAAGTTTAGAAAAATTTAATGAAATGAAATTATTTGATTCAAATTTATATTTAATTATTTGTTTATTATTAATAAATATCTTTATTACTCTTATAAGAGCCAAATCTCACAGAAATGAAGTACCGGAGGACGAGAATACGGGTATGTTTTTTGATAAGTTGTTACAAATTCTTAATATTTGTTTGTTTACTGAAATTGACGCAAATTCTTGACATTCTTCAGACCAATCGTGTCTTTTTGAGGGCGATTATTACGACAACGGCGAAGAATGGAGTCCCGACTCGTGTACGACATGCAAGTGTGTTGTCGGCAATACTGTCTGTGATAAAGAGGAATGTCCTGCCATTACTTGCACTACACAAAAGTACATCCCTATAGGGAAGTGTTGTCCTGTTTGTGTCGAAGAAGTTTCGGAAGCGGTCAGTAATACATTCATTTACTAATAATTTAATACCGACCAAACTATAATTAACCAAGTAAAACTGGATATTTTCAATGTCAATATATGTGAATTGTATAAAATATGTCTACAATTTAGCAAGTTTAAATGAATTTTGAAGAAACTAAGAAATATTAAGTAAAAACTGGAAATTATGTGTCATTTAATAGAAAATTTATTCACAAATACATCAGAAGATCAAAGATTTTGAAATAATTTTGTGAATTCTTGTGAAACACACAGTTTCCTGATGTCAAAAGAGTTTTAATTATGTTATTAACAAATTTCTATCCACAGGCGAGAGCACAGCCCGCGTCAGAAATGACAACTTTGCCTCCAGTCAGAAGAGTAAATATTTGGGAAATAATTAAATTCAAAACAATTGATAAATAAATAAATATATTTTAAGGGTCAAACTGGTCCTCCCGGACCCCCTGGAATTAGAGGAGAACCCGGAGGTCATGGAATGTGAGACAAAATAGTTATGAATAATTTGTTCCGTTATAATATTTCGAATTATAGTCCAGGAAACCCTGGTCCTCCTGGTACTTCAGGTGACTTAACCGCGTGGTTTCATAATTTAGCCGTACAATCAGGAGATAAAGGACCTCCACTCGACTCTTTCCAATATTTGCAAGCACAAGTTGTGAGTTTCTTTTTTCTTTATATATTTAAAGATATTAATGAATTGTAAGCAGGGTCCATCTGGTCCCAGAGGAATACCAGGACCTTCAGGACAAGCAGGACCACAAGGGCATCATGGATTACCAGGACCCCCAGGTTCTTTTTGAAAATCTATGTTTTGAATTTGACTTATTTTCAATTCTAGGAGAAATTGGCCCAATTGGACCACCTGGATCCCCGGGTGAAAGGTAACTTCTACTTTTAAAAGTATCAATGCAATGAACACTGTTATATCATTACAGAGGTTCACCCGGTTTATCAGGAAAAGATGGTGAAAATGGAGAGGATGGCAGAGCTGTAAGTCTTAATATAGTTTAAATTTTACTTATCTTGAATTCTTTAGGGACCAATAGGTCCCGCCGGGGCTCCTGGTCCTCGTGGATTGTCAGGTAAACTTAAAAAAATTGTTGTGTATTGTGTGGTAACTTACAAACAAATTTATTAAAGGGATGCCAGGATTGCCCGGACCTAAAGGCCATCGAGGATTCCCGGGACAGGATGGAGTCAAAGGAGAAAGAGTAAGTCATCCTGTTAAATATTTGTTTACATCCTTAAATTAAAACCTTATCCAAGGGTGAATTGGGTGAGAAAGGACCGATTGGAGCGACTGGCAAACAGGGACTGCAAGGATTGGTTGGGTCACCAGGTATATTGCATTTTACAAAATAATGATTTATTGGATTTAAATATTCCAGGCCCTCGGGGTGAACGTGGACGGGACGGATCTCTGGGTCCTCCAGGTATATGTCCAAAAAACAAGCTAGTTGAAAGCATATATAGCTTAATAATATACTATGAACATTTTTATTTAGGAATTAGAGGACAGGATGGACTTCAGGGCCAATCAGGACCACCAGGATCTCCAGGTTTGGGCAAATTTCATTAGTTTGAGTGTTGAAACGCTTTGTTTATTACAGGTAGACCCGGACCGCCAGGATTTCCAGGCACTCCAGGTCTGTACATGATCACTCCATTTAAATTTAAATTTACACAAATAATATTTAAATTTAGGAATGAAAGGAGATATGGGACACAATGGACCAAAAGGTGACCATGGTGCCCAGGGTCCTCGGTAATTAATTCTTATTTTAACTGTTATGCTTCACACTTTCAAACTACTTATAGTGGAGAATCGGGCAAACCTGGAATACCAGGGGAACAGGGGTTGCCTGGAATACCAGGAAAAGATGGTGTTGTAGGACAAAAGGGAGTACAGGGTATAATCACATTTTGTTAGCGAAGTTTTGTCTAAATTTATCATCTAGGCGATTCGGGCCAGGTTGGTGCACCGGGATTTCCTGGAGCACGTGGACCACCAGGTAAACCCTTCATAAATCCCGAGTGAATTATTTAATTTAACTTTATATAAATTGTGTGTTAGGTCTTATTGGCAGTTCCGGTCCAATCGGTGCTAAAGGAGAGCGGGTAAGTTCTCTCTCTCTCTCTCTCTCTCTCTCTCTCTCTCTCTCTCTCTGCTCTTTTTTATTTATAAATTATAGGATATTTTAATTATTAATTAAATAAAATGTTGTTTAAAGGGAGCACAGGGTGATATTGGAACCAAAGGAGAAGCCGGCAAAAAAGGAGACACCGGTTTGTCAAAAATCAGTTCTATTTTATTTGTATCCAATATTACGTTAACTATTAAAATAATGAATGAGAAATGAACTAACTTTCATGTTATTTATCTTGTTAATTGGGTAATCTCTTGCTATCATATATCAGATCAATTTTTAAATATCATTATGAGTTCAAAGTATTAATAGTTAGAGACTATAACTTATAGTAAATTAATTTTCAAAATATTAGGTGAACCTGGTCCTCAAGGTCTTCAAGGACAGGCTGGAGCGCCGGGTAAAAGAGGGAAAACAGGAGCTATTGGACCAAGTGGTAAATTAATAATTTATAATTCCGAAATTTTGTCTCATTATTTTGGGTTTATAGGAGGACCCGGACCTCAAGGAGAAAGAGTAATATTATTTATAAGAAATTTATGGATTAAAGTTCTAATTTATTTCTCATAACTAAAGGGCACACCCGGACCAAGAGGTTTGCCAGGAGCTGATGGAAGCCCAGGTTAGACTTTTATATGCATTTAAGAACTTTTCTAATATTTATAAAAAAAAATAATGATCTAGGACTAAAAGGAGCTCAGGGAGAAAGAGGTCAGGAAGGTCCTCAAGGTTCAAAAGGAAATCAGGGTGAAACAGGCAGACCCGGTCCTCAAGGACTACAAGGATTAAGAGTTAGACATTAATTTGCAAAATATTCGGGTTATTAATTAAAATATTTAACACTCAGGGTATTGCTGGGCGACCGGGAATACCCGGAAAGGATGGACTTCCAGGGGAACGAGTATTTTGATATTTTTATATTTTGATGTAAATCTACAAATTGAATACTTTTTTAAGGGGTTAACGGGAGAGGCTGGAAAGCCTGGTACTCCGGGAGTTGCTGGCGAACCTGGTGTACCTGGATTAATGGGTTTACAGGGACCTAAAGGAGCTCAGGTATGACATTTAAGTCTATCAAATGGCAAATAACTATAATAAAAGTTACAATAATTGGTTAAATTTTGTTTACTTATTAGGGATCTGAAGGACCAGAAGGAAAAGTTGGCAAACCTGGCTCAATTGGTCCTAGAGGTGATTCAGGAGCACCAGGGCTTCCTGGACCACCAGGAAATTTAGGTTATCTAAATCACTCTTTGATTACATTAATTAACAAATGAACTGATAGGTCCAATGGGACCCTCCGGAGAAAGAGGTCCCTCTGGTCCAGCTGGATTGAGAGGATTCCAGGTACACATTCTTTTAATTTTTTATTTTGTCACTTGATCAAAATAGTAAATAATCTTTTTAATTAAGGGTTTACCTGGAATGGTTGGTCCTCCTGGCCTTAATGGTAAAGATGGCGAACAAGGGGTTCCAGGAGAAGCAGGACCTATAGGTCCAGTGGGATCTAGAGGAGAAAGAGGGTATCCAGGAGAACGTGGTCCTCCTGGTGAAACAGGGCTTCAAGGGATCAAGGGCGAAAATGGAATGCCTGGAAGCGATGGACTACGAGGTATATAAAGAAATCCTATTGTTTTGATTACATTGTTTAGATCTCTATTACCTTTCAAGAGATGACACTTTAGTTTAATTATAATACACTTATAGTAGTGTTTGACTGAAAATCGTTTTACTTTATAATCATTTCATTTAAGTATTGATTGAAACCCAAAGGCGTAAAAATTTTAACTGCAATTCAATTGAATGACATTCACGAAAATCATTATACATTTCATTGACTTTCATTTATTCCTTTGATTCACATTGAAGTTCAAGTTGAATGGCCTGGTTTATGCATTTATTAATTCAATTAAACGCCAAGGGCAGTTCATTTAAAAACATAATCCTTTGATTACTATTCTTTTCAATTCTTCCTGATTTTCAATCACTCTTTTATGGTAATCCAATATTATTGAAATCAATTAAGCATGATAAACGTGTAAAATAATATTTACCTCTCATTAGGATTAACCGGTGAAAAGGGCGAAAAAGGTCATTCTGGACCTCCCGGACTCATTGTGAGTAAATTCAATTAAATCAACAAATATTTAATGTCTTGAAAAAATGGATCCTGGTTAATGATTAATAATTTACTTTTAAAGGGTTTACCCGGTATTAGAGGAGAGCATGGTTTACCTGGTGAAAAAGGTATCCTATAAACGGTTTTTTTTCAAAAATCTTAGTACATTTTTGTGATCTCAAGGTGCGAGAGGTGACCATGGCCCTCAAGGACCAGAAGGACCACCTGGAAAAAATGGTGAACCAGGACCTCAAGGCCCAGTTGGGGTGCAAGGCCAGCAAGGTAATCTTAATAATTATAATATAGTTTTGATAATTATAATAAATTCATCATTTTATTGATCAAAATTAAGGCGAATCTGGTGCTAAAGGAGAAGGTGGAACTCCAGGACAGCCGGGCGAAAGGGGTCAGCCTGGAATTCCTGGTGAAAGAGGTTTATCAGGACCACCTGGTAATACCAATTGGAATAAATTTCATTATCTATTCATATATATTTTTAAGGATTACAAGGATTTCCTGGACCTCCGGGTCAGTCGGGACCTTCTGGACCAAAAGGAATGACTGGAGCCACAGGAGCTAAAGGTAATCAGTTGTTGAATGTATCAGACAATTATTTCAAAGAATCTATAAACTCAGGTGAACAAGGTGCCTCTGGATTGCCTGGACCAATTGGAGAATCCGGACAACCAGGTCTTCCCGGTTTGACGGGTGAGATATAATATTTGGAGAAATGTAATCAAATTTTATTCATTGTTTAAAATTGAAGGCCCAAAGGGTCCGCCCGGAGAGGAAGGAAAAAAGGGTGTGTTTTATAACAACTGTTTCCCATTTAAATCTAATTATTGAATTCAATTGAAGGTGACGTTGGATTTCCCGGTTTACCCGGTTTGTTGTTCATTATAATCAACTATGGAAGTATATTAACCTTCATTTAAAACATCAAGGTAGAACTGGCGAACCTGGACCAACTGGTCTTCCTGGACCATCCGGTCCTAATGGTAGCCCTGGTACTCCTGGAATTAAAGTATGTATTCAGTTGAGTTCAAATTGTATCGAATTTATTTCATCACTACTTCTAATTCAGGGATCAATAGGAGAGACGGGAAGACCAGGAAATCCAGGTCCACCAGGAACACATGGACCTGCGGGTATACCAGGTCCAAAGGGAGATACGGGAGAACAGGTTATTTCAAGAATTTTATAATAATGTGCATGATACTCAAATAGCATTACATAACAATTGCAGATTAGTTTTAAAGCATAATTAGATATTTAATAAACAAAATATCAATTATTAAACATTTCTCAGTGAGTGTTATCATGGTCAGTATTATTAAAAATTACAAAACATTTAGTCTTCTTAGTAAATAATTAATAATAATTTAAAACAAAATATTAAACAATAAAATTTTTAAAAGGGACCCATTGGACAATCTGGACCTCAAGGGCCTCCTGGACCTTTTGGTGAAAGGGGTAATTTTAATCATCAAATATTTTAATACGATATTAAATATGACAAATATGAACAAATGGCTCAAATAACTCAATAAATCAATTTCTGTAGGAATACCCGGTCTGCCTGGAATTCAGGGCAAACAGGTTTTGATTAATTTTAATGATTAATTAGAAATTTACAAATTAATGCCTCGAATCTTATAAAAGGGACCGCAAGGATCGCGTGGACCTCAGGTTTGTCACAAATGTCTTCATATAATAAATAGCAAATGAAAATCATTGAACACAAAACAGGGAGAGAGAGGTATTGATGGCAAATCAGGAAAAGATGGTCTTCCCGGCCCTAGTGGTCCTCCTGGACCTCAAGGACCTCTAGGTCTATCCGGTGAACCTGGACCTCAAGGCAATATTGGAAAGGAAGGACCTCCTGGATTGCCAGGAAGACCAGGAGATAAGGGTTGGTTTCCAACTTTCAAATTAATAAATATTTGAATAAAAACTCATGACATGTATTGAAGGTCCGACTGGAAATTCAGGCCCACCAGGAAATCAGGGTCCATCTGGTATTCCAGGGCCCAGTGGATTACCCGGTCCAACAGGACCAACAGGAGAAAAAGGCCCATCTGGAGAACCTGGACCTCGAGGAGTGTCTGGACCTCAAGGTCCCAGAGGAATGACTGGTTCACCAGGAAATCCAGGAATAAAAGGAGATATTGGATCACAGGGTTAGCCCTAATTGAATCTAGATCATTGTTTTATCTTTTCTTATTCTTATTCAGGTGAAAAGGGATCTAAAGGTCATCGGGGGCTCATCGGTAAGATATGTTATATGTGTGTCAAAAATAACAAATTTTTACAAAAAATTAATATTAAAGATCAGCTTCAAATTGATCCAAAAATTGATCAAACTCATTCTCATACAAATATCTAGTAAAATCTATATTGAGTAAGAACTTACACTGTTGTAAAGTTTATAAAGAATATTATACAGAATTCTTTAATTATTTAACTTGAGTAATAGAATCCAGATTAAGAAATGTCATATTAAGCCACAATTTCAAATTTTGCCTTCCCTTGCTCAATATTATCAAATTGAG
>JAQIWF010001250.1:0-12745 GCA_034694965.1 Ceratozetes gracilis | reverse complement strand
GAAACATTATAATTATATTACTCATGTAATGCATAATTCAAAATGTGGAATTATTTTTTAAAATTTTCTATTCCAAATTCTGGCTTAAAATTTTGTTTTAACGAGATATTTAAATTACGAATAGGAAAATATTGAAAATTTTACCATATATAAGCTCAGAACAATGTATTGAACAAATTACTCTATGAAAACTAATTTCGAAAAAATAGATCCCTTTCACTGCTGACAGACAGGCCAGTCAGGCCCAAAGGCCCGATGGCCTGTCACGAGTCAAATAAAACACTAACTTTGCTTAAAACCCTTTATTAAAAACTGTCACCAAAAGTAATACAAAGAAGTATAAAATAATACTAAGTCCTAAGACTTAACAATTACCAAAAATTGAGGACACCAAATACAAAACATGTCTGAACGGTTTGACGATCAGAAGAGAACTCCCCGTTTCTTCGAACTCTCAGAAATCCAAGAGACGGTATGTAGGACGCAGGCTCGAAAGACTAACTGAATGCCCTACTAAACACCATCCATTCGTTGGCACCAAAATGCGTCATTCATCGAATCCTTGAGTGTCTTCGGAACTGACACTATAGCATTAAAGTAGTTATATAAAATATGTCACGTAAATATTAACAGAAGTTAAATTAATGGTATCCTTAGGTCCGAATGGAAGGTTTACAAATATTATTGATTAATAGATAAAAGGTAAACTTGAATTAAAAACAAAGACATGTAAAACAATGATAAACTAGTTAAAGGCTCTTCGAGACCCATTATAGCTTTCTTTGCTACAATATTTCCACTTAATTCCAGGCATTCAAAGGAAACTGTATTAAAAAGCGCAATAAATAATCCTGCTTGATAACAAAGTTGGAGCAGGAATTGCTGCTCATTAATCACATCCATGAGGCATAGAGAAACTAATGGGTTGGCCATAAGCCAGGATACAAAGAATCTTAGACATAGTAAAAGTACACCAATTCTAGTAATGGTTGACCACATTATTCTACTCGATGTGGGTTTTCTTCCAAAAATATTATCGTCAATATTTGAATCAATACCAACGAATTTTTAGCCAAACTCTCCACTCTATCGAAGGCTTGCCTTATATCACAAAATTTATCCACAAATAGATTGAAATAATATTCGAATGTCGCCATAGATTGCAAATTAACAGATGTTTTATTGTTAGTATTTGAATGGGAATACATGGTGATAATTTTAAGTATACTACAACCAGTATTTTTTAATCAATGTAAAACACAATTACTTGTTTATCTAATAATCTTTAAAAAATTTACTCCAACATAACATAATAATCTTTGTTAATAATGCCAATTTTAAAATAAAAAGCTGAAAATTAATTTGATTGTACTGGTTTTAATTATAAATTTAATAGGCATTTATAATAAAATTCATAAATTTTAAAATAAAATATATAATAAGAATCGTTTATAAATCTAAATCTCTTACGAGATATGAATCAAAAATAGTTTAAATATAAGCCATAATTTTTATTTTATTTTGTTAATAAAATTTCCCATATTTTTAGAACTTAATTTGATTTTTGCTTTACATGAATATAAAATTTGTAAAAGTAAATGAACCAATGATATATTATCTAAAAAGCGAAAATATTATTCTAGAAAGAAGCAATACCTATACCACGCTTTCAGTTTATTTCCACGATTCAATATCATTCGGTTTTAGGTTTACAGAAAATTTTTAGATTTGTTTTGTAGAAGTTTTTATTCTAAGTCTAAACATAATACAAATCAGACAAACATCAAATAGATCTTTTCATGTACAGATATTAACACAAAAGTGAGTTTGTAATTGAGTAAGATTACTAAATGTAAATTCTTATTATTTCAACATTTGCTTTTGCCTTTTCACAAAGTGTTAAATGTTTTTGACATTTACTCAACATTAGATATGATAATCATTGATGAGAAGTTAAAATTAGTAAGCTTACTCAATTACAAACACATTTTTGTGTTAATATCTGTACATTCTTTCGGTTTATTTATCTCCGATTCATTTGTTATATAAACACAAATATCGATTAATAATTAGAAAATTATCTTTTATTTGTATTTTTTGTATTTTCATTATATTTGCATTGAGTGGAGAAAGTTTTACTTCATTTAAGCCAAGAATGGATCACAATTTTGATCCTCGACAGGTCCTTCCACATCAAGTGCGCATAGACTGTGCTGGCTCTCATCTTTACAAAATTGGCCTGTCACTCTATCCTGATTATCGTGTTGATCGAAGTGTGTTTCGTAAACCATTATATTGCTTTCTATTGCAAACTGCCTATTTGATCAGGGCACTTTGTATATTGATCAGTCCAGATCAAGACCTGGATTATTATCGAATGATAGGCGGATTTGGATTTATATTCGGAACTGTAAAACAGGTGGAATTGGTTGTAGTCTTCACAATATTATTGAGTTATGAAACACAAATACTCAACTATTACAACCATTATAGAGGGGTCAGACCCACGTTCCTGCGACTGTTTGATATGATCTCGGGTCAGATCCCACCTCAATCTCTTGGACTGAGCAGTGAATCTATTATACTAAAGATTATCAGAAGAACACAACTGTTGTTTAAAATTGGAAATCAAATCCCAATATCTCTGAGTATATCTCTATTTTGCGTCAACTTCTTCTCATTTTATTATAATTCAAGTTGGAACGAGGTCTTTCTCTACGTATTCCCAAATTCAATGGGCTGGTTTATTATTGTAATTGTTATGTACAATAACAATGTCTGGCAATTAATTTACTTCTATTTAATTGCATTGTATTTGAAGTCAAAACTCAAAGAAGTGAATAATCGGCTGAAGAGTAGATCCAAAGCTAAGAAAACTATGAATAACTTGAAAGCTATTAATGAATTGAATCAAATCTATGCCGAAATCCGTAATTATAATGAGAATTACTGGAACCTCTATCTCTTAATCATCTGGATCAATTGCGCCGCCATTCTAAGTACACTCACATATATAGTTTTATTTGCAAAGTTGTCTATTATCATCAGGATATTTGTTGGTTACTTTGATTTGTTTTACATCTTGCTCATTATACTTGTTATAGATATCTGTTCCACTGTCTATATAGAGGCTAATAAATCACACGATTTATTAATTAGTGTACTTTGCAATCAAAATAAAAGATCCGTTCGATCTTCAATCAAGGTAATATTTATTAGCTTAAACATTCTAATTTATTTCTAGTAATATTTTAGACCTTAAACATAATTGGAAGAATTAGCAAAAGAAATATCGGGTTTTCTTGCTGGAAACTATTTATTATTAATTCATTTCGTGGCTTTGAGGTACTTTCTTAACTTGGTAATCTTTAATCGTGTTATTTTCTACAATAGATAGTTACATCAAGTGCATTATTATTCCTCAAAGTAATCGAGATGTCGCGTTGAATTATCAAAGTATTTAAATATTACTCATTTTACAAAGAAATACTTAATTGTGTAAATCAATTAAGTTTATTAAAACATAATAGAATCCATGATATTTTATGAAAAACAAATCTATTAAACTACTGAGAATAACTTGTTTATAAGATTATAAAAATAGAAAAATTTCTCAATTTGACAATATTTGCATTTCTAAGATAATTATAGACAATCACGTCATTAGATGTTTGAAGAATCACATTATTTGCATGTTTGTAATATATGTGATGTTTGAATATTGATCTGGGTCAAAAATAGCCAGATTATTTTTGTAAGCATGAATATAAATTTTGACAAGATAAACTTTAAGAAATTTGAAAAAAATAAGTTTAATTCAATTTATTTTGATTTTGGGGTTTCTAGGTATGCCATCATTAATTTGTGTTCACTTTGATGCAGATTAAAATTGTAAAATAATGTAATTTTAATTTACTTTAACCAGATTGAATGTGCTAGCACTCATCTCTACAAATTTTGTCTATCTTTCTATTCTGACATTCGTGTAAAAAGAAGTATATTTCGTAAGCCATGAAGTATTACTATGACAGCATATTTGATCAAGACATTATACATAATCATATTTGCTTCGTATGAAGACCTGGATTAATACCAAGTGGTAGGCATGTATGTGTTTAAATTGGTATCATTAAACAGTTGGAGTAGGTGGTGATCTTGTCAAATAAAATACATAATTACTATCACCATTAAAGAGGGGTCAGACCCACATTTGGAAATTTTTTATTGTCAATTCATTTTTGCGGATATGTATCTTGCTTTCATTGTATTTTATAGATAGATAATTATATTTAGAATTTTACTTGTATAACTCAAATAATTATAACTTGGTTTTTACATCTAGAATCATTTTAAATATTTTAATAAATATGAATAAATATGTAATTAATAAATAGTTGTCATGGCTTATTTTAAATTAGTAAAATAATGTATTCAATGAACAAGTATAATTATTTGAAATGATATTTAAATAAGGTAAAATTATTATAATTTAATACAATTTATATATTAGGACATTAAATATTCATAATAGCACTTCAATGTTATCAAGTTCATTGGAATTAATTCCACATTAGTTTAGATTATATTAACCTAGTTTCTATTTTAATTCCTCTTCGATCTTCAATTTCACTCCAAACTAAAAATGAAGAAGTCATCTCTCAATTTTGACCCTAATCATTTACTTTTGCCAAAATGGCAAATCAAATGTGCAGGCTCACATTTTTACAAAATTGGTCTATCGCTCTATTCTCACGGCGATTGTAAACGGAGTGGCTGTCGCAACCCTCTCCTTGGTTTCCTTTACCAAACATTTTATATCAGCAGGGCACTATATGTCATACTATATCCTTCAGATGATATGGATTACAACCGATTGATGGGTGAGTTTGGATTCATATTCGGAACCGTCAAACAATTGGAGTTAACTGTAATCTTCACAATACTGTTGGCATATGAGTCACAAATACTCAATTACTTCAACTATCTAAGAGGTGTCAGACCCACATTCCTCCGCCTATTCGATATGATTTCCGGTCAGATCCCACCGCTAGCGTTAGGACTGAGGAGTAAACCCATTGTTCTAAACATTGTCCGAAGAGCACGACTTCTATTCAAAATTGGGGATCACATGGCCTTCTCATTGGCCTCATCCATATTCTGCATTAACTTCTTTGCGTTTTACTCAAGTTCAACCTGGTGGCAACTGATCTTCTATGTATTGCCCAACTCGATGGGGTGGTTCTTCATTGTCAACTTCATCTACAACATATGTGTCTGGCAATTGATTTACTTCTATTTGATTGCATTGTATTTGAAGTCTAAACTAAAAGAAGTAAATAATCGGTTGAAGAGTATCCCAAACTGGAGGGAAGTCCTTATTTACTTAAGAGTTGTTAAGGAGTTGACGCAAATCTATGGCGAAATCAGTGAATACAACAGAAACTACTGGGAATACTATCTATTGATAATCTGGATCAATTGTGGGGCAATTCTGAGTACGCTCACCTATCTCTCTTTATTTGGTGAAATGTTCATTGTAATCCGGTTATGTTGTCTCTACTTCGATGTATTTTTCATCATGCTCGTCCTCTTTATTATTCATATCTGTGCCACAGTCTATATGGAGGCAAAGCATACGCATAACCTATTGATGAGTCGATTGTGTAAGAGTAGACTAAAATCCTGCACAAAAATCAAGGTAATTATTTAACAATACTGTTTAAGTAAAATTGTTTTAAAATAATTTCATAGGTTGTGTGCTTGGTAGAGCGAATTGGAAAGAAGAAAATAGGATTTTCCTGTTGGAAATTGTTTATAGTTAATTCATTCCGTGGATATGAGGTAACCTGATACAATTTCAATTAAAATATTTCTAATAATTTAATCCAAGATAATTGCGTTGTGCATAATCTTGTTTCTTCACTGTATTGAGACGTCTCGTCAATCTAATCAAGATCATCGTAAAATTAATTTTTTGTAGCACCTATGGACTAGCGTGTAATGGATCATAACAATAATTACAGAAGTCCTAAATTGGTTAAAAGTTTAGCAAATTATTTTAGTCCTGTTTATACCAAAGATGATCAAGGTTTGTTACCTTATACGTAAATATTTTAAGCAACAGTAAGCCAGTGATCTATAAGCAAAATATTGTCAAGGGTGAGTGATAGTGGGTAGGTTTATAAAATCTTTAACAAAAGGGCCTACCCATGGTCATTCCTGACTTTAAGCTAGCTTAGCTATTGTAGCTAGTATAATACTGAATTGGGATTATAATTAAACAAATGTTTTTAAGCACTGTACCCTTGTTAAAAATTGTAAATCTTTTTGATAGTAGATTTTATTAAAACTGCCATTAATTTTCATAATTACATTCAGTGTAATAAGTAAACATGTTCATGTAATCATTATTATATTATTACATACTCACTGATAACTTAGAAACAATATCGAGGTCACTTATACACTACACCTTGCTGTTTTTGGATTTAAACATTATGAAACACAGATATTTTGCTGGATTTCTTCTATTATATAAATGTTAAACAATTGTAATCCTGCTAATTAAAAATAAATTTGTTGTTTTTTTTAACTTATCATGCTGATCAATGTTAACATCACCATTTATTTATAAAAGGTATATATAATAAATCATGGGATTCCAAGAAGACTAAATAGAAGACTAAAGCAAAACATTTAACATGCGCAAACATTTAATATTTAAATTATGACTGGTGCTATTCAAATAAATCATAAAAAAAGTTGAGAAAGGATAACTTTTTAATCAACAAATATAACATAACAAACTTTTGATAAACTGAAAGATGTACTAGTAAATGTGACTGGGCTTCTCAAGTATATGAAAAAAGCTAGCGAATATCAATAAATGAATCATCAAGTTTTAAAACCTCAAAATATTTTGGTTCGCTCTGTAATAAATGATGGTAGTTACATTAATCACTTATTCGTAGAGGTTAATTTCAAATAATTGACGTAGGTAATCTCACATAAAGTTTTAAAAGAGTTATTATGACAAAATAATTGTTACTTGATTCAGATAATTTATATTTATTATGGCCAACAATTTAGTCAAGGCTTCTTTTATAACTTGTTAGCATATTATTTTTAACAAGATTTCTTCAAATTTTCTAAATTCTTTTAATAATTTGAGTATGGACGTTACTTGATGCAAATTTCCCAGGATTTGCATATTATTTTCATTTGCATTTATCATTCATGTCAATTTCTCATTAAAATGACATTAAACAGAAATAATACAATTCTATCTCATAGAATGGAAGTTTTTGGGGAAATTTTTAGAAAATGTTGGCTAGAACACGACAGTTCTAGTACATGTTAATAAATATAATCTTGTAATTTTATGAATGAGTTTTATCTAGATAATCTCTTAATTACTGTTAATGAATTTCAATTTTAATAAAGTTGTCATGGTCTTTCCATATGACGTGTGCATCCCTGGTCTGTGTGCAACATTGCACGCAATTATCATATTTTCCTCATAAACGCAAGAATATTGTATTGACTTAACAATAGTCGAACTCATTCTGTATTTCATTTATTTATTTTAATTCAGTCTCTATTTGCTATCTTTTAGTAAACAATGGAAGTTTCAAACTTTAAGCCGAGTCTTATACTTGATAAAGAATTGCTGGTTGAAGGTGCTGGGTCACATTTTTACAAAATTGGCCTTTCTCTCTATCCTCACGGGATTTACAAACGCAGTAAACTACGTGAACCTTTGGTTGGTTTTCTTTTTCAAACTGCCTATTTGCTCAGGGCAGTGTATATATTGGTCAGTCCCGATGGGGATATGGACTTCTACCGAAAGGTGGGCGGATTTGGTTTTATATTCGGGACCGTCAAACAGTTGGAGTTAACTGTAATCTTCACAATACTATTGAGTTATGAAACACAAATACTTAATTACTTCAACTATCGGAGAGGGGTTAGGCCTACATTCCTCCGTCTTTTCGATATGCTTTCCGGTGAGATCCCTCCACAGGATATTGGACTGACGAGTGAACCCATTGTTCTAAACATTGTCCGAAGAGCACGACTGCTATTCTTTGCTGGAACTCATATTCCCTTATCTCTGGCCTCTTCCTTATTTTGCATTAACCTCTTGGCATTTTTCTTAACCTCCTCGTGGGAACAGTTGTTATTTTATGTATTACCACATTCGATCGGGTGGTTTCTCATTGTAATCGTGGTCTATAATAACAGTGTCTGGCAATTGATTTACTTTTATTTGATTGCATTGTATTTAAAGTCAAAACTCAAAGAAGTAAACAATCGTTTGGAGAGTAGAGACAAATGGAAACAAAAACTCTATTTTTCGCGAACTGTCACCGAATTATCGCAAATCTATGGCGAAATCGGGGAATACAACGGTAGCTATTGGTCCTATTACCTACTAATTATCTGGCTCAATTGTGGTGGTATTTTGAGTACACTCACATATCTGTCTCTCTTTGGGGACATGCTAATTTACATCAGATTCTTTTGCTGTTATTTTGATGTATTTTATATCTTGCTCCTTCTCCTTATTGTCAATATGTGTGCCTCAGTCTATTTGGAGGCCAAGAAACCCCATAATCTCTTAATCGGTATAATGTGTAAGACTAAACTAAATTCTTGCAAAAGGATGAAGGTAGATTATTAAGATAAAATTCTATAAACTTTTAAATTAATATTTGTTATTTAGGTATTGTGCTTGATTGAAAGGATTGGAAAAAGAAAGATAGGATTTTCTTGCTGGAAACTATTTATTGTTAATTCTTTTCGTGGATTTGAGGTAATTTATCACAATTATATACGCTTGTTAATTATAAACATGTTTAATCCTAGATAATTGCTTTGTGTATAGTCTTATTCCTCCATTGTATTGAAATGTCTCGATAATCATTGGTTTAATCTAGGTACTTAATATTCATTATAATGTCTATTGCAAAATAGCTAGATTTCTATTTTTAACCTATTTACATTTAGTGGTTGTTTTTCGATAAAATAAATGCAAATTTGGCACAAATTAGCAATAATTAAATAGATTAATAAACTCATATCCAGATGTTTACCCTGTATTTAATGATAGTTTTATTCCAATTACTAATTCAGAGGCAAATCTATTCAGACTTCATATCAATCGATACCTGAAATGAATTTTAATCTCAAATTTTTGGTTTCGACTGTTTTTCTATTGAATTGTGTTTTGAGTTTAGAACTAAAGTCGAAATATATTTATATCGAAATCCCCGCAGAATTAATTGAAAAGACACCCCGTGATGGCAATCCTTCAATGAGAGTACCATATTACCCAGAATATATAGATTACCAAGATTATCAAGGACCGTTTGCTCCACTTCCAGCTAAACCAGTCAAACAACCGCTGTTTTACCCTCCAATATACCAGCGGCCAGAATATGTTGCTCGTTTACCTATAGGAACTCTGCCCACAATAGCACCACCCATTCCTCCAGCTTATTCTCCTATTATTTCACAACCAGATAATACACCTCGACCAGTTCCTAATTACCCTCTGACGAGCTCACCAATAAAGACTGACTACCCTTTCATTAATCGTTTTCCAAACTACGTGGGATCAATTCCTAAACCCTGGAGTCCAGTATGGGCTGGAACTGTCAATATAGAGCCCAGGAAGACAACAACAACAACTCCTGGATCTCTAGCACCTGAGTCCAGTACCACTACCAACAAACGGAATAATTAACTGCTTTTAAATAATTTATACCAAAAGTCAAATAAATGTTTACTAAATATGTAAATTAATTTATGCTTGGTCAATAAATTATAACTACAATTCACTAATTTTATTCCAATTAATTATATGGAATATTGTTATTTTGTAGAGGTAAATCTTATTTACTTTATTTTATGAAATTATCAAGAATATGATTTACGTCATATTATGTATTAATATTCTGATTAATAACTTTATTAAATATTTGACAGATTATTTCAAGGCTATATTCCAATTAAATAAAAGGTTTTATCCATGTTATTGTTAATCAAGCATATTGTACTAGAAGTGAATTATTAAAGAAGATATAATACAACTAGATCGATATTGATAATAGGAACATGTTTATGTAATTTTAGAAAAAATATCATCTGATTTTCCTTCCTCTCCTAGAAAGCTTCCTAAACCCCCTCTCCTTTAGCCTTGAACTTTAGGCATCCCTGATCTTGAAGTAGACTAAAGTTCATATAGGCACGTGAAAAACATCCTTATTCCTTGATCATATCTTTAAATAAATAAAGCATTTGCTGAAAATCACACGAATGTTGTATAAAATATCCCGAAAATCAATTCTGTTTACAATTAATTTATATTTTTTTTATATTTTTGTATTTTACTAAAAACTATGTGTTCTTTAAAATTGATAGTTCTTGCAATTATTGCCGCCTATATTCGTGAGTAATAATTATACTTAACCTAGATAATTAATTATAAAATTCTATTTAGACTACTGTGAGGCATCGGGTGAGGCTATTGTGGCCGCGGCCCGAACCCAAAAAGGTGTTCCCTATTCATGGGGAGGTGGAGGATATCGTGGCAAATCTGTTGGCATTGAGCAAGGTGCTCATACTGTGGGCTTTGACTGCTCAGGATTGGCCCAGTATGCCGTTTACCATGGCGCACAAAAAATTATTGCAAGAGTAGCCGCTTCGCAGTATTCAGATGCCCACTGCCATCACGTTGCTTATGCTAGTCATCTGCCTGGTGATTTAGTATTCTTTAATGATGGTGGATCAATTCACCATGTTGGTATCATGACTGGTAAAGACACCTTTATTCAAGCCCCTCACACTGGTGATGTAGTACGCGAGGGACCTGTCACAGTCAAGGGAAGAATGGCCATGGTTACTAGATGCTTTTAGTTTAAAAATTTTAAAAATAAATACACTTGTACATTAAAATTAACATTCTTGAATATTTATTTGTAATATTTAAATAAAATTTTAGCACCTTAATATCATGGTAAAAAATTCTTGTTAGCAGATAATAGTAGATCTAAATTAAATAAACAGAAAAGAATTCCCCTAGTTGAGTTAAGCATCACAACAACTATAGTCTAGTTGAAATATTTTTTTAAACAATTGATATTAAAATTCTTCATAATTATAAGTCCAAGGTTTAGATCATTATCTTTGAATTTATTAATCAAAGAACTTTAACCAGGTTACAAAAACTGATTTTTATGGAAAATGTGTATCTTATTAGTGTTTTCCTTTGGAAGTTATATTCCATTGTTTTTAATAATAATATCTACCTTTTAATATTATCTTATACTTAAATGGTTAACCCAGGTGCATGTTATGATAAGCAAGGCCTATTGGTGCATATTTTACTATGTAAATTTGATCAAATAAATTATGTAATTAATTTAAAGAAATCTTTTTATAAAAAATCCAATCTTAAAAATTAAGATTAATTCTATATTAATTTTACACTCACCAAGTTCAACTGTATACTATAAGACTTGGTGTCTAAGTTAGTAGAATAAACATACTTTTTAAGCGATCATATCTTAAGAACCTATTGAGAATCACAAGATTTGTCGCTAAAAAAAAGTGTATAAAAGAGTTGTGTTATTCTGTTTCAAGACTTTTCAAGTCATTAATAACGAGTGCATTTATTAGCAGTCTAGGCCAGTGAATTTTATTTAAATTCAATAAAACTGTAAAATATATTTTAATTCAAAAGTTTTTCATTGCTTTCCTAACTCTATCTAATAAGCGCATGCTCTGTTTCTAAATGTTTTTAAAGTTGTGAAATTAGAGTTGAGTTGAAAGAGTGAACTTTTGAACCCAATCCGCGACACTTTATATTAATACTCTGTCAATTATGAACATGGTCCGGGTTTGATTATAATTACGATCGGGTTTATTAATTTGGACTTTCATATTATAAGCTTGGAAAAGGGTTTAAGCTTTGCTTTATAAAAATGGACTTTATATTTTAGGCATGTTTCGGGTTTGGGTTATTAAATACTGAAAGTTTCAGGTCTAGATATCAAACAAAGTTTACTTTTTGCTTCTATTATAGATTAGATTCTCTTAAATCATTAAAATGAAAAAGAATTGAAATTTGTTTGATTCAGTGGAATGTCATTCACGGACTGTCACTCATTACACAAGAGTGTGACAAAACACAAGAGTTGTATCGATCGGAACTCAAGTCTATGTTTGCGACAAAGGCTTTGAGATGAGAATAAAACTCAAGTTTGAAGTAATTACGAGAACTCTTAAGAGACAATAAATGAAAAGAAACGCAAAGATTTGCCGAAAGAATAAATTGTAAACAAAATAATAGAATTGAAGTCAGGTTTCAGTTGACTCTCGACTCAATTGGTGTCGAAATATTGAATTACTTTTAAAATCAATTTCCATTCAAAAGCAAAAATGTCTCAAAAATTGCTTTTTAAGAAAAGGAAGAGTTATTTGAAAATCAAATTTTAATGTCATCGCAATTAAAATATAAAAGAGTATTTCAAAGAAGGCTAAGAATAGGCTTAAAACTGCCACTTCCAACAAAAAGGTAGTTTATAATCGAGTCTTTTGACTCACGAACTCAGGAATATTTAATTCCAATAAAATCTCATTAAAATTATTTTGAAAAAAAAAACAATTCTCACGGATTTTAACCGCAAAATATTTGCATTTTTCCAGTAATGCATAAAAATTACAAATTTATTTCCACTCG
>JAQIWF010001249.1:0-12749 GCA_034694965.1 Ceratozetes gracilis | reverse complement strand
AGACATCTGTCAAATGACCACAACTTTAATGTCGGAAATCCCGATAATATCGTGAATTGTAAGCAATTACTCGATTTGTTGGAAGAAATACTCAATCGATTGGAATGTCTTTGGAATGAATGAAAATATAACTTATATTAAAGTATTGATAAAAACAAATAAAATTCATTTCATTTAATAAAATCATAAATTGTTTTCTAATATCGAAATAATTGAGAAATAATTGAGAAATAATTGAGAAATAAAGAGAAGATTTGTTTCGAAGTTTGCTTTGCTTTGTGTCTAATCACAAGCGGGAGAGTTGTTGACAGTATCCAAACGGATGACCCGAAGCTTTTCATTGTCGACGTGAATGACTGCGGCCTCGTTGTTGTTCCCGCAATAGTGTGAACTCGAGAACACTGTCGTACACTTGTTTCCAAAGTGAAAGGTATAGCCGTGAGCCGGCACTTCATGGGCACGGATTATATGAGTCAAACCATTGGTCTGCAAGAAGTTGTTGACCGCCTCTTCGCCGTATAAGAAAGCAGTTCCTCTTTTGGTGTTAGTGAGGAAACCACGAGCGCTGTCCACTCGAATGTTCAACAGGTCAGCTGCCTCTGCGAATTGTTGGGGACCGATAGGGTCAGACCACAGTATTTCCTGAGCGATAGCAGACTCTGATTCAGGGCTTTTAAGCTCAACCTGGACTTCATTGATCTTTTCGATCTGTCGGGTAGAGGCGGGAATACCCCCGTGGGCACAGTATATCGCATCATCGATGACGGCACAGAAGGGAAGTCTGTCAAACACTCTATTCGTTGCTTCAAATACCTCTGTTCCCAATGTATCGCCATATTTGTGTAGACATTCGTTTTTATAGGAGTAGTTCCTCTGGAGTTCCCGCACCTCATGATTGCCTCTTAAGAGCGTTATTTTATTCGGAGCCAAGAGTTTGAAACACAAGAGATAGAGAGCGCACTCGAGTCCCCACTTTCCTCTGTCCACATAATCGCCTAAAAAGACATAATTGGCGGACACTATAGGAATGCTTTTCCACAAAACCCTTTCCATTGTAAACAAGTCTTCGATATTTCCATGAATGTCTCCGATCACAAAAGCGGGAGAATTGACTTTAACACACCTCTCCTCCTGAACCACAATCTTCTCGACTTCAGAGCACAACTCTTTTAATTTGTGGACAAACGGCGCCCTCTCATCCGACCCATCCATCACTCCTTTATTGTCGTTATGCGAACCCTTTTTCAAATTGAATTCACGAATCAATTCAATCAAATGGTTGGCCACAGATTTGGGATTCCATACGATTTCTGTGGAAAACCTATTGTTAGTATAACCACTAATGCCGGAAGAGTTGGGACTCGACTTCACTGATGTCTGGCCATCATTGGAGCTCTTCTTCTCAACGGTTTCTAAGTTTTCATTAGACTGTGTGTCCATTTCAGTCAATTCAGGCACAGGTTTGGGGTCACAAGACATGCCTTCGGCGTTGATTCTAATCTTATGTATAGCGAACTCATATTTCTTTTCTTTACACGAAAGACAAACGCCTTTATATTTCCTGTCAGTCATTATTGAACCCAAACTTGACTTTCCGATGGTTTTCCTTATAGTTCTGGAGGCCATTGAGCGGGAGATTTGTGCCAAAATTGGTTGATTAGATCGACACAAATTTCTCGTTCCTCTGAACTTAAGAGCGCCGACAGCTTTAGCGAAGTCATCGAAGTGAATGCCTTTGTCTTTCACTCCAATCATATTCTTATAGTCTTTGACTTTTTGTGTGATTTGAGAGGAGCTGTCGTTTGGGAACATTTCTCTGACGAGTGAAGTGAACTCTTTATCGTTGAGATGTCCGTCAGAGTCGACATCGAAATACTTGAACACAAATTTGACGCGCGTCGGACCGTTAGAGGCATTCGGATCAATGGATGCGAGTCCTAACAAGAACTCATGGAATGAAAGGCACTCTTTCTTCTTATAATTGAAGGCTTTAAACAAAAGCTCCAGTTTTCTGTCCATCTTCTCGAACCCGTATTTAGACATATAGTCATTGAAAGAGGTCTGAGTCATAGACGCGGCGGGAAAACAGTGTTCAATGAAATCGGTATATATTCTTTCGACATCTTTTTGAGTAAAGTTTGTCGATTTCAACATCTTTTCCTCAACATTTCGCGGCGGATCTCTCGGAACATACATAAAGGCGTCGTCCAAACTGTGCTCTTCTATGCATTTGATGACTGAACCCGATATAGATTTGGCGCATTCGACCACTTCTGGGCCGAACATATTCTTTACTTTCTTTTCACAGATGTCTTCCAACGGTAACCACTGAAGACGTTTGGTATTCGAACAGCACTTGAAGTCCGAAGCGTTTGGATTCAATTCGATGTGATTTATGAGACAAATATTGAATCTCTGGGTTTGTGGTAACTGAAGGCGAAAGAGTTGGATGTGTTTGACATGAGATATCACTTCCTTCTCCCGAATAGATAGATAAACGTTGGGATCACCTCCACTGAGAACAATATACGCCCCGTCAAGAGTTCCCTCATCCCATGTCCGCTGTGAGGGCAGTGCAACAAATGGGAGCCAAATATATTTGTTCTTCTCTTCAACACTGACCGCCATTTTCTGATGTTTGGGACAATGTATGAGATAAGCGCTCACATCGAATATACTCTGTCCGGGAGGCCCTCCGTTAAGGGATGTGAGTCTGGAGCCGAAGTGACTGATAACTTGTGGTTTGTTTGCATTGAACAGAGACTCCAATGATCTGGTCTTTCGGATATTTAATTTCCTGTCATTCGACTGATTCCCGATTTTCGATGACTTACTGTCGACTGTCTTTGATTTGGTCTTTGGCTGTATTTTGTGTGCTTTAGGAGCGGATGTTTTGGGCGATTTTGGAGTCTTCTTTCCATTGGTTTGACCACTCTTTCCAAACATACTTTCAAACCATTTCTTCATTTTGTCCAAAATGATCAAAATATTACACTTTTGTGAAACTTATTCTGTGCTCAAAGTGCGGCAAAATGTCGTTATGTTTAAAATTTTAGTCAATTGACTGTCGGATTGATATAACTATTATTGAATGAAATGATTGAAACAAATACTTCGTTGAGTCCAACAAATCTCGTGAATCCATTCAAAACCGTTATTATTATAAAAGACAGTCATTTCAAAAGTATTACACATTTTCTGACTTCACTTCATATGAGACCAAATCTTCTGATTAAAAGTATGGAACTCCTCTTCTTCTTCGGTAAACATTCAGAAGAATATTTTATCAAAACTAAGTCTTAATATCTATTGATAGCAACGTTTGTCTCGATCTTCGATTTGAGGCAAACGAAAGAGTTTTGCGAAGCTTTCAAAGCCAACGATTACCACATCTCTTATGGCTTCAGAAGAATGATAGGATCCGATTCATACAAGCAGTATGTGTTTATAAATAGCAGTTTTTGGGAATTGGAGTACAGGGATGGCTCAGCCAAACAGAAGAGACTGTTGTTTAAGTCCATGAAAAGTACAGAAAGCAGTTGGTTTGGAAACCAATATTCAATGGCTTTCTGTCTTATGAGCGGCCAGTCCTGCACCGCATATTTGCTGGACGTAAGTCACTGATTCAAAAATTCAATTCATTTATCCCTTAAAATAACAGATTAAGAAGAATATGTGGACTTACGGCAAACTCGACTCCGATACACAAAACTGGCGATTGACAGATACCAGAAGTCTCTCTCTTTCCAGCACTGATGTGGAGGTAGTGACTGATAGAATTGGATTCGTCCCAACCTGGGGTCAGAAAGAAGATAATTTAGTGATACTCTTCAAACAGAAAACACATGATTACAAGTACTTCAAAAGGGAAGGAAATGATCCCATCTTTAGAAAGGACCCCAAAGTCAATGTAGACCACATCGCACTCTACCACTTATCAGTCGAACCAACAATTGTGGCCATATTTGGACAGTACAGTGTATATGACTACGAGTTAAATGAGGCCTTCTGGAAAGCCGACAGTTCTAATCCTTGGGGTCACGGAGTTGTGATTCTGTTCAGAGTGGGGACAGAACTCAAATATTGCTATACTTCTGCCCATACATTGAATGAAGAGGTAAGTTATGATCGAAACTATTTAAAAGTATTGAAATACTATTTTTATACCATTCAGTGTAAACCCGAAAACCTTAAACTTTTGGTTAATTGTACCCTTTCGGGAGCGGTAAACACAACCAAAGCAGCAAACCCTACGGCCAAACCCTTTGATAAAACTCCTCTAATAGTTTTGGGAGTGATTGTAGTCATCATTATTCTGGTGTCGATTATTGTACTTCTCTTATGTCTTCTCAAAAACAATGAAAAGCAAGAGTCGATCTTTAAAGGGATGAAACCCCCGATGAAGAAGGACTTGGGAGGAAAGGGTCTCCAAATTGCTTCAAAGGTCAAGTCGAACCGATCGATTAAATCGGAGGCGTTTAGTGTCAAAAGTAATGTCGATTATTCGAAACCCATTCCATTGAAATCAAGTGCTGTCCCTTCCAGTGAGTCGATCCGACCGACAGATCTTAATGTCAAACCGAAGTAAATCAAAATAATCGACATTTTGTTCACAGTTTTCTATTAAAACATTTGTTTAGAATTATTTAATAAAAATATTCATTTCAATTGATTTCAAGTAATGTGAGGAATACTTAAGAGTCTAATCATGACTTCCATGAAATTGTGTTTATTTATGAGACAATTGTCACAAAATCATTAGATTTGGCACTAAATTAATTAAATTATAATCAATTAATTCGATTATATCACTGATTGATGAGAATATTTGAGTTCTCTTTTGGATTAAATAATTTATTTCTCAGAAATTATAACAAATGAAGAATTGAATTAAAGGGTAATTTGTGTTATATATTATAATATACAATATCTCGAATAAATTCAAATAATGCGAATAAGAAATAAAGAAAAAGGCACAGCCCTACTATGTAGGAAGGGATATAGAAGTACATGGATGACAAATGTGTGTTCATTTGCAAGAGTAGGAACAATAGTGCAAAATATACAAAAACGACTGCCTTTGAATGTACCCTTTGACTGATTTTTGTCGGCACATAGACGTGAAAAATGAGATATCTGTCCACCATATGCTTCATTCCCAAATAGAATAGACCTGTATTTGAATGAACGGAATAACTATAGAGTTATGAGAGGGTAATCAATACCTATCGGTGCAATCACAGGGTTAGATATACTGAATGTGACCACAAGAGTGAAAAGTAAAAGAATTCGTGGATAATATGTTCCGAAGTAGAACTCAAATTTGACTAATTGACGAGCGGTCAGGTATTCGGCAGTCGTTCGCGAAACCAATAGTAAACAGGCCATATATGCGGCCAATTCTGATATCCGAATCACTTCCAATGTATTGCCCACAAAGGCTGAGGTGAGCACATAGTTGAGGAAGAATGCTCCATTCTCTGCAGGGAACAGACAACTCCATCTCAGTTCTCTGGCCTCTCCCGTCTCATTCACTTTGAGCTGACTCTCAAAAAGCTGTGAAACACTTAATATAAAATATTAGACGATTTAAAAAAATTGAATAACATTTTACGTAATGATCTGAAGTGAGGGCAGAATAAGAACCATAAGAATGAGGAAAAAGTATGACTTATACATAATTCCGTGATTGAAATCAGATTTGGTCTGATATGGCATTAGTGTCGTCAGGACTTTGATGAGTGCCGGTAATATTCCAGTCATAATAGATAAACTCAGGGTTGGAACATATGACCAGAAAATGGCTAACTTTAAAGCAATTCATTTGAATTTAATGAGTTACAGAGGGTTGGAATAACTCACTATAGGATCGGATTTCAATGGGTTGTTATCTTCATCTAATTTAGCCGTAAAGTATCGGACAACACGGAGAGCTGAGCCCGGAGTCGATAGAAATAGGAATACAATGACAATCAATAAATTCATTGATATAATCATTGTCCTCTCTTTCCACTTCTCTAATCCCATTTCTGGCCTGAAATACAATCATTTGATTCTCGATTGTAATGTAAATGAGTAATGAATACCAATTGACGTCATCAGGATATGGGGCAAATGCGATCTTCCACTGCCATGAGTTAAATGGATCCGATTCGTGTCCAAATATCCATTGAATGAAAGTCGAGACACTATAGAAGTGGCATTGCTTTTGCTTAAAGTATTTGTGAACTCTATATAGAGATGAAAATTGCTATCAATAGATAATTAAAGGTTTGGACTCACTTTTTAGTCATAAATTGGTGTTCAAACACTACGAATGCCATACGGGAGGGGTTTCCTGTAGTCCGCGTGAGTTCCACTTTGATATCCTTTTCCAATTCTTTTTTCTCTTCTGTGTAGTAATTAAGTCCATCCATTTTGGGATTACAATAACAACATCCAAAGAGACCCCTAAAATTACCCAAAAGATATGGTCTAACCTCTAACCTTTGGCCATATTTTCTATGATACACTCGACAGTAACTCTTGGCTTCGATGGATGTCCACAAACTCATGTAAAGAGATGTCAACTTATTAACGTTATATACAAATGAAATCCTTTTAACGACAACATTTGGAAACTTTTTCTCTAAAAACTCTTTCAATTCCTTTGGATTTCTCTTAAGTTTCGGAATGTTTTCAATTAAAAGAGTTTTCCTATCAATCGATTTGACTCTCTCTCCAATAAGATTCGTGAAGTTCTTCATTAGGAATATTCCCTGAAATGCCAAAACCCTTGTATCATATCATAGAAAGTATGAGATTTCTTAAGACAATACCATTGCGACCAAAAATAAAGTCATAATTGAGTGAATGTATATTATCGGTGAATCCTTCCTAATGTTAAGAATTGTTGTTCTCCGGTAATAAGCGGTGAAATTATTAAGTTTGCCCCCATATATATTGACCGGCAAAATAATAAAGACACAGATAATGGAGAGGGCGAACAAGAAGTAAATGAGGTATCTTTGAAACACAAGATATTGAAGTGCATCGTAACCTCTTCTGTTGTAAATATCAATATCTTTGATATACATATATCTGCTAATCCATTGACGGAGTGATTTTGAATCACTAAATGCGGGCTAACAAAACATAATAAATTACTATAGGTTTATAAGGAAACAATTGTGGATCAGACCCCTGCTTGAGGTATGTCTTGAGTACTGGTTGAGGCACTTTTAGTGAAACTATCTTCAAATAGGATAGACTTTAAATGAGCGACTTGTTGTTCCTCTTCCGCATCCAAACCTCTAAAGGACTCAGACTTTGTTCTAAGAGTTGGTGTCTCGTAATTAATTGACTTATTGTCAGCGCTCTTCATCTCATTGGCATCGGACCCGTAAAGATTGCGCTCAAAGTCCTGCGGTTTGTTCTCTTCTTTTCCTTCGACACTTCCTTTGATTAGATGCCGGTGATTGTGCAGAATAAGGGGAAGGTAGGCGTTCGGATGGTCTCTATTAATCGCTTTTATTGGCATAGCTAACTGTTTTGAACCCCTCTTTCCATAAATGAAATGAATCCAACTTTGGGTCGAATTAAACAAATAATTATTTCACTAAAACATTGAGAATTAAATACTCAGAACTCCTCTCATAAGCGATGTATTCGGCCTTAATTAGTCGCTCCGTCGCATACACTTTACGAATGAGAAGTGAAAACCCAAACATAAGGACCTAAATGCAAATTATTCGGTTGTAATACAAATGCTTCAGTTATTTGATTCTTACCGCCGAGAGAACTATATTTATAGCTATATTGGAAGGAATTCCTTCCCATCCTGGGACCAGTGCTTCCAAAGAGTTGTTTACCATAAGTATAGGACAACTGCCAATTTCTTCATCATATCTACTGTTTCGCCCAGAGGGGAATTGTGACAATATTGTCCTGGTCAGATTATTGTCAACAACATTATCCAAATAGACGGGTTTGGGTTTGAATGTAAGGGCATAAACTCCTGACATTTTGATAGCAATTGAAGAATATTTTTATTTTACAAATGAAAATATTTTCAGAATTATATTTATGTGTTGCACGAGAAGGGAATCCAAATTGACCACAACTCCAGTAATCGAGGCAAATCACGCGCAGGAAAATCAAGTTTTCTTATTTCACTCAACGAATAATACATATCTGAGACATTTATACACAATATTATCTCTTTTAAGACATTATCAATGGAGAAGTCAGACCTCACTCTTTATGTTAGTTTTGGCATAATTTGTTTGGCGACTCCTTTCCATTGCATTGAAGATAATGTGATCGACAATCTCTGTCTACAAGACGATGGGCTCAATATTCTAAGTATTTTCAATTTAAAAACAGATATAATACTTCAGACGAGAGGCCTCAACGACAATACATCCACCCTTTGGCAGGTTTCCAGAACCGATTCAAGAATTAGCGAGGGATCCATTTCAAGTAATATGAAACAAATTCGATTTCTGGATAATTTTGTGGATCCAGTTCCACACACTTCTCTCAAATATACTTACATTCCTCCCGGTTTGTCATTATATCATTATACTGGAAAATATCTTCTATTTTGTTCTCTTTAGACAAAAATCTGCCAATATTTGGATATGTAGTTCCGATTCCTAGTGAGTATTGGGAATACGACCAGTGTATAAACCAGACCTCTCCCAACATAACAGAAGAGGGCTGCAGAATAATGATGGAGATTTCAGCCGACTACAACAAAGAGGTCGTTTGCATTCACGGAAGTCAGTCATACCTCTCATACATCTTAACATTAATATGATTTTTATGAAACAGAGAAGAATTCGTCGTATATACCTGGTAGTGCACACTCTGGCAACACTTCTGTCATTTCGGATGAAGTAAACATATTCATCTATGATTCTTGGACGGCTACCTTTGACCACCTTTACGATGGAAATCTAAGAGCACTGATCGCGAGTATTTGTTGGGCCAATAATAGCGCTAAACCCTATAGAGAACCTCATTTTGATGATCTTCATAACCCAACTATTGTCTCAGTTGTCAATTGGGCAGAAATGACTTATAAATCGATATATGTGGGTAACATCACAACAATTGAGTACGAGGACAGTCAGGGTGTAAAGTCCAATAAAGTGAGATTTTTGGCAGTGGATAACCCTATGTTTTCTGACACCCCTTATGGTAATGGAATCGAAACCTGGTCAGAAGAACTGGATAAAAGCAAGTATTTTCATGTATTTCGATTCAATTCCTATTATGAATATATGGTCTGTGGGAAGAACTGCACTCTTGGCTCTCGACTTGAATGGATTAGTTACCGCTATACCGGCCTTTCGGCTCAAATTCATTTGTTTGACCACAGATTTTCTGTAAGTTTGATATAATTCATACCATTATTACTACTTTTTCTCTTAAAAGAACATTACGTTCAAAAAACTGTTGGGCTGTTCAAAGTTTACACCACAACCTCTGAACCCGAATGAGTTTTGTGACAAAAAGCGAAAATTCATTTCAATCTTTAATCTCGAAAATGATGTCTATTTTCAAAGCGTTGGACGTTTTTGGAAGTATTCATCCAATGGGTTCACAGATCATTCAAACCCAATGTTAAGCCCTCCAAACAAATTTCTAATACATTTGGATTCAGAATTCGGTGCTTTACTCGAGAAGGAACTCTATGGTCTGTCCCACAAATGACTAAATGACTAACAAATTAATTTCTCCTTGAATTTAAAGACACATATTATCCAGTATTTGGTTTCCACTACTTCGCTCCCATTTCAAGCAATTGCGCCACAGATGACACCAATTGTCATCAAAAACATCTTAAGTTTGGAGATCATTACCCAATCTGTATATACGGAACGCAAAAGAATTTTGGAGCCGACAATATGACAGTGACTATACCTTGGATTAGTGCCTATTACTACACACCAGAGGGAATAAGACCATTAAGCCATTCTTACAATTTCCAAGGGTTTTGTAATGACTTATACTACAGTGAAATAGATGAGGGTGGTTATTTGGAGAGCGTCGCTTCATCACAATATCTTGATAATAATCTTATCTATGCATTATTTACAAAACCTTCTGATAGTATTGTGAGGTATGAGTGGCCCAAAAGTATTACTCCTAAAGAGTTCAGTTCGGAACAAATTAAAAAGCATGTAATTAAGTCAGAGAATCCGATACCACGACCCCTCTATCTCTTCAACTTCATTGAAGCAACCTGGGGCTTTTCCTCTGCAGACAGAAAAGTGTACTTCTCTATCAATAATATTAATGTGAGCATAGATTTAAGATTTGAATTAAACTTAAATTCTATTATCATTTATAGCCCAAATCATTCACACATTTTAAGGCATTATTCAAATGCCCCTTCAATTCGAGCGCATCTTTTATTATAACGAAGAGAGAGAAGGGCTGTGCAATATTTGCGACTAAAACACCTCAAAGTGTGTTTACGGTGGGAACCCGTGTCTACCATCAGGTGGGACAGAGCTTCTATGTCTTTATTGTAGCGAAGAATCGATTTATATATGATAAGCCTTTGACCCAATTATTTAATCAATATTTCGGTAATTCTTATAAATGTAATTATTTTCTCGAATATTGAATAAATTTGCACTGATTTCAGACACCACACAACGAGTGACGGGTTATTCGTATAAAAGAAAAGAGGGACTGTTTGAGGTCATAATTCACGGAAAGAGAGCTTACAATTACCGACGTATAGGAGATTATATTTTTGCCATCTTTTTACTCAATGAAAGTTATCCCATATTGAGACCATTACAAACCCCAACTTACTCAGATATGTACCCCCGGGTGACTTTGGGGAAAGCATTTATTGGTATCGACGGTTTCCTTGACTATTTGGGGGGAATGGAAGCAAGAACCCCACAAACCTATGTTGATATTGCGATTCAAGTTGACCCAAGAATGGGCCAGTACAGAATAATGCATTCAAGTATTCCTCTCGATGTTCTCCGCAACAAAAGTACGGACAGATCCAGTGTTGTACAATACATCAATGCAGTTGATATGGATATCTTGCCCTATGAGCGCATTATTGGAATTTACTGTGATGATTTTGACCAAAGGATTTACATGGTAGCCCATCCCAAGGAGGAACCTGAGAAAGCGATGATCTATTTGATGTCTTACATCGATACCTCTCAAAAACATGTAGTCAAACTGATGTCTGATTTTAATCCGGTATTAAACACACATTAAATCCCAATTTGAGATATTTTTAATCCAATATTAAGATTAAACCATGGAACTCCTTTTGCTCAGAGGAAGCGTCGAGTTTAAATAAGTCTGCGAAAGAGGCATCTGTTAGGGCCTGGAATACAATATTTGTTGTTCTTCTGATATTACTTCTAATTCTGTCCTTGCTTATTGCACTGTTCGTATACCAGAAGAATCAGAATATTGAGTGGCGAACCGTTAGTCAAGAATTGAAATCCGAAGAAAGTGAAACGTCAAGAGTGAAGACTTTGGATAAGTCTAATAAAGAGAATTCAATGTCTACTAAAAGTGTGGCCAATAGTGTCGGATCTGACGGATCTGACGGAAACTAAATTTGTATCACTTTTCTAATTATTCTTATTATTCATATAAATATATATTCAATTGAAACAAAATTCATTAATAGTTTTCTTCATTACATTAATAAAATAAATTTAATTTTAATAAAATAATCACATTATTTGTCAAAATGTTTGAGAGTAAGACTATTCACAAAATAAAGAAAATTCAATTTAAAAGAAGCATTGAGTGAACACACATTTGTATGACTGACCAAACTCTCGTTTGGGTACACTGTAAAGTGCACTGTAAGGCGCACTGTAAGGCGCACTGTAAGGCGCACTGTAAGGCGCACTGTAAGGCGCACTGTAAGGCGCACTGTGAGATGCAGTGAGCAGGGTCATCAAAACTACAAGAAATCTCTTAGGAAATATAAGTTTAATAAAAATTAGCTATTTAGTATATTTTTAAAGTGCATAAACTATAAGTCAATATCTAAATGTTTGTTACTCACTATTAAATGTTTGTTCGTATGTTTTATTTGAACTCTTTAAAACTTTTCCTTTAACTTGAGCATGTATAATTGATTGATATTTTGAACAAGCTCCGTTCCACACTTACAATATTTGAGTATAATAATGAGTCATTGTTCTTATCATTAAATTTCCTAATACTCTATGGCTATTTGTCAAATCCTGTGGCTATTTTACAAGATTCACTCTCCCTTTGGCTATCTATGCAATTCTTAGCTTAATGGAAAATGTATTACTTGAGTGTGACCAGGGTGATCCTAGTCTTCAAAGTAGTGATAATCAAATAAATAAATGAATGGAATGACCAAATTAATTGAATTTTCAAAAATAACAGTTTATTTGAAATTAGAATTTCTACTAATAATGATAATCAAAATGAGGTAGGTACATTAGATTGTAGTACATTGTATTGAGTTCTTATAATTCAAATTCTCTTTTGAAGTTGGAGTTATTTGTGGTTCCAGCTAGGTACAATTGTAACTTAAAAAATAAGGTATATTAAAAAAATTTATCGATGCGGATAGGTATTTTTAATTACAATTAAAGTTTTTATAATGCAAGTCAATAGACAATTCAAATAAAGTATTGACATATTAAGGTTCATTTAAGGACTATTTAACATGAGATTTGCTCAAAAATATACCTTAATCTTGTAATACTCTATCACAATTTTCTCATAAT